>BPLR01010463.1:0-44635 GCA_021605095.1 Caerostris extrusa | reverse complement strand
AATATCAACGAAGTTAAATATAATATAAGGTTCCCGAGAGGCCGTCTCACCCACATTTATCAGGCATCAGAGTTGATGAATTAATACATATATTTGAAGCTGTATTTAATGTTGTACCCGCAATTGTCAAGCTGTATTTGAATTTTTTTTTTTTTGTTAGAGACAGTTGATCTGGGCACTGATTTCAGCATGCTTTGTACCTTACTATTACCTGTAAATTTAGTGATGTTATCCTCTTCGCATCTTGAAAGCGTACAGTAAAATTATATTTTATTGCCCTTTTTGTTCCCCGAGCACTTTTAATGGTTAGCAGAATAACTATATTAACATGCATTACCCAAATGTACTTTAAAAACTTCAACTGCCGAAAAATGTAATCCATTAAATATAGTCTACCACATTGATGGCAAGATTCGTTCTTAATATATTGAGTTGGATAAGCCCTTTACTAACCTAAATGAGTACGCAGGTTCACTGAATGGCAAATGTTGACGCTAATATTAACAGAAAGTAGAAGGTTCGATGGTAATCCCAAAAGAGAGTGCAAGATCTTTGCATCTGCAATTAGACAAATACTTAAGTACTCCTAGGTTTTCTTCTATATGACATATAATTATCACTAAATAGTCCCCCAGAAAAGTAAAATCGCCTTCTGCCAGTCGATGGATTATTTGTGACATACTTAATGAAATACGAAGTCTACATTGAATTAGAAAAATGTTTTTGGAGTGAGCTAATTTGTTTTGTACCAGGAATTCTGTGCTTATATTGCAAGCCCCTAAAGCATCCCGCATGTAGATATATCAAATTCTTCCAGAAAGCAATAAATCTAATTCAGAAATTTCGTGTCGTATGGTAGAAATCCCAACAAACGACTATGAAGAAGTCCGACTGTCTACAAACAACTCCCTTACACCTGCTAAAAATTTTCTTTTTTTGTAAAAATAAGTAACTGCAATTCACTCAATAATGGGATTTGAACAATGTTTCATTAGCTAGGGGAATTATTCATTCATATCATTGGACTACGAATAGTACACTAAATTTGAAGAAATCAACTTACTTTTTTTTCAATATTTTAAACAAATATTTCAGTGTGTCAATATTATGACTTATGAGAAATACAAATAATGTATTAAAATTGATAGCCACTGGAAATGATTTTATAAAGCATTCGACAATTATTATTTTATGCACCATTTATACCTTAAACAGACTTAACATTATAATTTTTATTTTATCGTGTATTAACATTTAATACAGTAAAAACTAAAACCATTATAAGTAAATATATTTCTGTAAAATAAAATATTTTTCAAATATAAAAAGGGCATCAATCAATTCTAAACCATTAAGAACAAAACGTAGTACAAAATATTTCAGAAATACTAGACAATGAATTAATAAAGACAAACATTTCTCTCGATCACTGTCTTGTTGATATACATCTACAATGATTTATGCATTATCCGTAATGAATATTTCACGCTCCTAATAAGTATTTCTTTTTGTAATGATATGCTATTGAGTTATCCGATTAGAAAAGTAAGATAAAATCATATTTTCCGTTCATTATTGTTGCATCACCTGTTCTGTTGTCTCATTTCAGATTGATCGAGATATTACGATAATTTCCGTTGAATAAAACATTTGGATAAAGAAATTGAACTAGATGCCTGAAATTAACTATTAATACATATGTAAACTCGTCCCTAGGGTCGGCTACCAATGTATTAGTAGGGATAAAATTTTTATTTTTGCACAATAATTCTAAGTTTTAATGTTCTTTTTTGTATGTATTTGAATCAAGTTAGTGAAATGTAAATTATATTAATAAAATAATTAATGCATGGGATAAAAGACAAAAATCCTGGGTGAGCGCCTGATATATATATTGCTTGTTGTATATATATATATATATATATATTAGCTTGTTGAAGCATAGTTTTCTTCTTTAATTATTTGATTATTTCTACGAAATCTTAACCTTTAATTCATATGAAAACAAAGAAATAGATAGTTGATTTGTAATATTGGTAATTTTGCAGAATCTGTTTCAAAAATTACGTTACATGCATATTCACATTCTTTAATTATTCCATTGTACATACTAGCGTTGTGTCAAGAAAATTAATTTACTTTTTCATCATTAATGTTTTTTTTAACTTTAACTGAAATAAAATGGTTCAATTCCAATATAATATTTTTCTTTTCTTTTGGTAATTTATAATTAAGTTTCAAATAATTAGATAGAAAAAAATAACCTTATAATGCCTTAACTATTACTATCTGATTGCATTAACTTAGGAAGTTAATATTTTTTAAAAATAGTTAAAATAAATATTAATTTTTGTATGTGAAAAACAAATCATTATTCAAGTCAAAATCATAAACAAAGCATGTTAAAATTTAAAAAAACAGCAATTTTGTAGTTTTACATCAAAATTTTTCAGAAGATTTATGTTAAAACATTTAAAGTTGCTTTGGATTCTGGTACTCAAATAAAGATTGTATACTGCTATGAAGAAGGACTTAAATGTGTTTTTTTGCCATAATAATAAAGATGTGAAATCTGACTTGTTATACTAAGCAATTTATCTTGGAAAAAAAACTTTCCATTCCATATGTTTAACAAAACACCATCAATAATATTATTTAAAGAAAACCCTATAATCTAGTTTTCAAAGAAATTTTTATTTAAAAGCAATAGTCTGAATCTTTTTCTAAAGTGAATGCCTGACAGGATAGACAAGAGGAACAAGAAAGAAGTTCCGATTGGTCAGACAAGACTTCTAGTCATGTGCCTAAAAGTAAAGGTCAGATGACTGATCTAAATGGGGAGAGAAAAGAGGATTTGAGCTAAATCCCATGTGGATGTACTAGTTGGGCTCCCTAATACCTGTCTGATGAACTACTGTGGGTTCGGTCCCAAAGACGATCGAGTCCGAGCACTGAACTTGACGTGTCATTGATGAACAATGGGAAGCCTGCCCAAAGAATAAGTCCCACAGTCCAACAAACATATCTACTACAAACTTCTCAGGACAGTATTGCCTAGCCGTGTTCCATCAGGTGGTCACAAAGCAAATTTTTGTAAATCAAGCTAATAATTAATGTAAAACTATGAATTAACGTTTAATTCAAATGTTTAGTAATTTGGCGGTAAGAGTTTAAGAAAATATCTTGAAAAAATATAAGTTTTATTTAATTTAAATCTATATAGCAACATAAGCACTCCAGTAAGAATAAATATATACTTATAAACAAAATTCACAAACTTATCTTTAATTCCTCACTAGGGTATTTAAAAATATGTTCCTGATTTATTTAAAATATTAAATATGATATATAATTTTTTTACTAAATTGATAACAGTTTAAACAGCAATTTACTGGTTGGTAGATGACATCTAATATTTAATGTAGAAAGTCAATTATGCACACTATATTATGAAAAAATCCTTCTTTATGAAATATTACCTTGTAAATTCAATGTCAAAGTCAAATTACAGACAACCAAAGTATAATATAATATCCGACTCTTACATGTAATCTTGTTAACAAAATTTAAAGACAATTGAAATTTATTGTAAAAAACGGAAAACACTGTTAATAAATATTTAGTCACTGGATGCTATAATTATTTTTTTAATTAAACCTGGATATCAAAAATTAACTTTTGATGTATAAAAGTAAAATCTATTAAAGTAATAAAAAAAACTTTTTATTAAGTTATTTAGGATGACAATGTATTGAATTAATGCTTTCAATGAGGATTAACTAATTAAAAATATCTTAATTCAATAGTACTACAAAAAATAATTTTTTTTTTAACTCAGATACAATACATTGCAAAAGTGATTTTTTTAAAATTGTAGAACGTAGGTAATCTCTAAAAGCTTACATAGTAGGATTACTTTATAATTCTTTTTTAAGTACCTAGGCTTTTACATCAAAGCCAATATATATATTTTACACAAACTTTTATCATAGTTCATCTTCTGCAAAAAAGAACAATTGCTATAATGCTTTTATTCGATGTCTTGCAATAATGTATGAATCCAACTAGTTAGAATGTTTTTATGAAGCGTCATTGTTTAAATAAAAATTAAATCCTTTAAGCGAATTACTATATTTTTATTACGACATTAGTTTTTTTTTTACAGTTAATTCTGGATATCCTTGTAAAGCTATTTAAAAGTAGAAAATGATAAATATTTTTGTTCTTTTACTTCAAACAGCTGCTAATGTAAAAGCATTAAAAATGCAAGAAAAAAATAACTTCCTCTAATTCTAGATAAGTAGATATAAGAGTTATTTGTATTTTAATCAATTCTGCTTTTAATTAATTTTTCCAATTAAATATACCTGGCTTTAAAATAACTTTTTATTCTACAATATTTCTCAAACTGAGATAGAAATTAAATATATTGTGATTAATTTGCATAATTATCACAGTTTGGCTATGGACTTAAGACAGGTATTTGTCTTTATTCCTATTTTTACAGCTATTTGCTCTTTGTCTTATTTGTAAGGGAATTTAAAACCAAACATTATTTATCTTGATTGATTTTCTTGTATTAATAATACCTACATTTAATAAATTTTTGAATCATTTCCTTCTAATAAAGGATGACCAAAAAAAGAATAACAAGTATATATAATATATTTTTATTCCGAAAACATTTTTTAGTTGCATGATTACTCTTTTTGACAATTTGTTGCAAGAGCAATTTTCTAGTGCTTCAAAATAGCATTATTGAAAATTGTATATTTTTATAAAAGACTATTAAATTAAAATTTTCATTGTAAGACAAAGCATTGTTTTTAATAATAAATTTTAATATTATTGCAATTTACATTTACGTAATAATAAATCGATTTTAGTAGCGGAAAAATTAAAGTAATTATGTTCGATATCACCAATAAAAATATAAAATTTGAAATTTTGTATATTCACTTAGTTTTTATTAACATGGGGTTTCTTATAATTTACATTATATAAAGTATTCTCCTTATTTGTTTCTAATTGCCTTCTTAATATTATATGAGTTTTTTAACAAATTCATATTTTTCAAAACTGTTATTGATTGATTTTTAATTGTCTACTAAAAGATTTAACTGTGTAGTCATAGAGAAAATTTCTGTAAAATAGATTTTGAGGCAGAAAATTAACATTAATAATGCAATTTGATCCGAATATTTGAATAATCAAATTATCTAAGTATTAATTTCCAACATTAAAATCTTTACGATTCCTTTAGTTTAAAACGCAAAAAGGAAGTATCTTATAGAATAAAAGGATTAGTAAGGTATGATTATTTCAAAATAATTGCTTTAATATTCTAATTAAAAGATGGATAAACTGAGATCCTTATTTAGTCTGAGCATGCAAGCAAAAATGTGCAACCAAAATCATAATATTTTAAAAAATAAAATATCTTTTAAATCAATGATTGTAAGTAAAATGAAAATATTTTTAAATTCTAGAATAATAAGTTAATTTTTAAAAATAAACAGCAGCTGTTATATTTACTAACAAATTTATATAAAATGAGGAACTTATTTTAATATATGCTTTATTGTTTGAAAAATTCTCATTGTTAATACTAATTATTAAATATTAATGTCAAATAATCATCAATATTAATATCAAAATGGGATGTTCTTATTTTTGTTATATTTCTTAATACTTTCCTAAAAGAAGAATTAAAATATAGTAATCATTTCTCTAAAAATCCTAAATTGAATTATCCAATTTATTTCTGCAAATATAAAAGAAATTAGACCTTAATATTCTGGCGAAAATAATAATAATAATAATAAAATTGCTAAAATTAATGGCCAAGGATTTTTAAACTTCTTATTTTGTAAATAATATTTCTTTCAACATTTTACTGAAGGTAATTTTTAATTTATAATAAACAGATACATTGAATATTTGCTATTAAATAATAAATTTCCATATTTCATAATTTTTCTACTTTGTTTTTGAAATTTGTAAGAAATCGATTAATATTTTGAAAATATGATTACAAATTAAAAATATATGACCAAAACGAATTGAAATATATTTCAGTTGGTAACAGCACATATTTTAAATTAGATATTTAATTTTTTTCTCTATACTTCGATATCAAAGATCTCTTATTACCTCTTACTTATCTCTTATACTTTTTTTTTAGTACAGGACTTCTTTCGACACTGCATGATGCTTAAGCACTATTTATAGATCTTTAACATGACGTGGCAACTTAATCATTGCCAGACGTTTAGCTACATTACACAAGGTACATTTATCCCTCTGTCTTTCTTTATTTAATACGATTATCACACTTCCACATGGATTTTCAAATCCACCTGGGGTTCAAATTCTGGAACATCCAAAAGAAGAAATCGAAATGTATTACAATATACGTCCTGAAAAATCAGTGATGGGACTTTTGCACAATGCTAAAAATTTTTTTCTCTCTGACCCTCACAAAACTGGACGAGAATCCGAAAAAGCTTCGAAATAAGTCCACGCTGTAAGCTCCCCAAATCATCTTAATCTGATCAAGTCGATTTTCTGGGTTTGAACCCTGATGAATGATGACGTCCACATGTCATCACTCGGACAGGAGATTTGGGGTGAAATCAGAATGAATGAACCGTCTCGAATATAACGTTTGACAGTGACTGGTGGTTTCCCCAAATGGATATAAAGACATTTTTATGAGAGTTCCGGAGAAATATTTTATTGGTCTCGCCAAGCCTCACTGAAGTTTAACTCTGAACTGAGTCTTCCAATATTGGAGAATCAGAAATAAACTTATATTTCACAAAATCCTTTCATTTCAAATAGTTTGAAATTTAGTTTAAAAATAAAAATGGAATTTATGGTATAAAATTACCATTATGTCAAAACTCCTAATCCAAACCGTTCCATAAATAGAATGTTCAATTATGCTTATTAAAAAAAAAAAAAAAAGTCTCTGAACATTTTCAAGTAAAAACCATCTAATCTGTGTGTAGTTCATTCAATTCAAATTTGAATTTGATTGCTTTCATTTCGAAAATATTAGATAATGATTGTTCATTACATAGTTTCTGAACCTTTCTTTTATTAATTCCCAAAATACGTAATAATTAAAAATACATAAATATCAGAATAATATATATATATATTATATAATTATATGTATAATATAGTATAATAATACTCAACATTTAGTTTAATTGTTCATAAAAATTTACTGTATATATATTTTTTTTCTATATATAGATAGTTTAATTGTGCTTAATAATTTATTATCTAAAAGTTGAGTATTTTATATTATTATTTTCTCTGAAATAAATATGCAATTTTTTTTAAATTTGAATATTTTTCTTCATTATTGGTCAAGAATCATAATTTGTTTAAGTAAGCCCTAAAAGCTAATAATAATTTAAATATTAATCAAGCTTAAATAAACAAATAAATAATATTTGGTTCAATTATTTTAATGTTTAAATAATTGAACAGATTTATATGAATAAATATTTAAGATAATCCTTTATGAATACCCAAAACCGGCAACTACATGAAGGATAATTTTTGAAACGTATAAGCTATTTATATAGTATTAGATTTATTATTTCAAGATTCATTAAGTTTTAAAAAAAAGTATACATTGTTATGGGTAATAATTATGTGTATTTCGTTATTAAAGTATAATATATTTAAGTATTATGTTATTAAAAATTATTATAAAATCTCATCATCCCTCTAAAAAATATCGACGAGTCTTAATTCAAGCAAAGAAGATTTTATATAATTACACTAATGTATGGAATAAAATTTTTAATGAATTCGAAATATAGTCGACGACGATTAAAATTAGTTTCATACATTTTTTTCAATTCCTTCTATTAGCTCACACTCTCCCTATATATATATCTTGTTCAAATTTTCAATTGTTAAAAAAATTATTTTTATTCATCCGCTGAAGTTCAAATACATTTTTTTTGAACTTGTAGTGGATGAGACTTGATGTTAATACAGTTTTTTTTTCAATAATTAAATTTATTAATTCAGTAATTAAATTTAATTAATTAATTTTGGTTTTTTTGGATTTAAGTTGCATATATCTACCAATAGATGGCGCCAGATAAACTTAAAAAAATGAATGAAAATTATTTATAAAGGAATTTCTACAATATAGTGAAAAAAAGTAGGAATTGACTTTAAAAAAAATTTTTACATTACTTGCTTAGCATTCAAAAAAAAGTAAAAATATATTTATCAATAGAAACTGCAAACACGATAAAAAAAATTAATTATAAAATGCATTGCTTTACTGGTAAAAAATTGTAATTATATTTTATCACTAGAATCTTCTTATATCTTTTGATGTTTGTTACCGAAATAGATAATTTAAATATATTTAATACAATGCAAAATTAAAATTACAATTTAGTACTTTGGTTAATTTTATATGTAGAAAGTATAATCTAGATAAGCCTTTTGTTACTTTGAAAAATAAAAACTTCCGGAAAATAAATATTTGCAGTTTATTTTTTTATATTGGGAAAACTTCCAGATGTGAGCAACAATTGAGTTTTACAACATATTTTACATATTTGTCTAATGTAAAATTACCTACACCATAGTTAGCAATTAAACAGCGAATGTTTTATTACTTAAAAGAAAGAGGTTGCTGATTTAATACCTGCTATCGTTTAGCTGTAGTAAATCAATACGGCATATTTGCATACACTTCAGATACCCTTTAGCCATTTTGAGACTAAATATAATAATAACTCCGGAATATTTATATTCTTAATATGAGACCATTCTTTCTATGAATACATCAAGAAATATATTTCCAGCTACAGGCACCACGTTAGTCCTTTTAAGTAATTTTTGTCAGTAATTCATTTTTAGTTGTAGATTATTGAATTCTAGCGCATTAATTTGATATTTAAATTATACTCGAGTTTAAAAAATGATATAATGCGTCTGAAAAGCCTTATATTTCTTCGATTTTCTTTAAATAACACAGCATAAAGTAAAAAACAATCACTGAAATAATCACTAACATTTATAAATGAATTTTACGATTATACACTGATTCCTGTAAATTAAGAGAAAATATTAAAAATAGTTATAACTAAAAAAACTATATATTTTAATGGTACTAAGATGTGTGTACAGCATATAGCATGGTATTAAATAGCGTAAAAAATACTGGACGAATATAATATTTCAGAAATTAGCATTTGTAGAAATTGACGAATTGGATGCGTCGGTTTGCCGTAGAAAAATTATTTCAATATGATCATCCGTAGAAGCAGAGAAACATCAAATACTGCAATGTGTACTTCTATATATCAAGTTGGATGTGTGAGTAGTTCTTGTAAAGCTGATCTACGCGTCATAATGCTTTGAAGACGGATAGCAAAAACTCATCTCATTAGAAATTCCAAACATGCTTGATGAGATTTAGGTTCTAGAATCGATCTGGCAACTATATGCACTATATTTGCTGAAGAAAATAATTTTCCATAATAAGAACCCTATCTGGGCTAGAGTTGCCATCTTGTTGGATAAAATTGCCAACAGCCACACCTGCATAAAAGTGCATATAAGCGTTTATGATGTCTATAAACTTGAGTAGACATGTTTGAGAGATACGTGGAAATATATAAAGATCTGTGAATCTATGCAAAGAGATTTGATATTGATTCAAATACACATTAGACAGTCGCATATACCTCCTCCACTTATGTAATGTTTGTTACATGTTTTTTCTTGGAAACAAAAAAATTTGTTGGCTGTTGCTTACCAAGCTAAAGGTGAAATCATCCGTGAAGAGAGCAGTTCTCCATTGATCTGCAGTCCAGTGTGCATATTGAAGAGCCCTCCTCAAGCTCTCTTTTGACATGACGTGACATGAATAACACACAAATGCCTGGCCGCCTTGAATAGAGATCATCTTCAAAAGCCTACCAGATGTTTACGCAATCCTTCTAATGGCTGCACCAAGAAAAGATTTAAGTTGGATTTGGGCTGAATTTTTGTCCCTTCAATATTTGGAAATATCTGTCATCGGCACTTAACGTACGTCTTGGTCTTACTTTGTAGAATCATTTAGAAATTTCTACAAAATTTATGTGCCCTAAAACTACTAACACGTTTAATCATCTGGCTGATTTTGAACTACCTCTAATTTCTCCAGTTGCCCTTTTATTGCAATTCATAAGAGTATTATGCTTCAAATCAATTGTGATAAATGAACTACTCAAGGTTTCTTATCTCAATTCTATAAGCAGATCTACAGCCTTAGTCTCCCACATTCCTTTTCTGTTGTCTACAGAAGACGCTTTTCGATTGCCACCCCCATATTTTGCATATAGCAGATTTATTCATCATCTAGTTTTGGTTTCGTGGTTTTGTATAACAATTCCATGTAAATCATGTCTCAGCATTCTCTGCTGAATACATGTATCAATTTTAAAAACACTTGTGAGCTTTTGATTCTTTCATTTAAAAATATTTGACGACCAATATAGAATCACCAAAAGCCTAATATTCAACAAGCATTATAAAAATTTGAAATTAACTCATGATAGAAAATATTATTTCAAATGAAAAAATAATCATCTAATCACATATTTAAAAAGCATAATGCTAAAAATTCACTGTCAAAAAAATATTCTAAATTCATTCTAAAAAGAAAACTCGTTTAAAAGGTAGTAAGATATCCTTTGCCACAATTCTGAGATGGTGTCAAAGGTCACACGTATCAAAGTTTCACATCATTATTTAATTTTTATTTAATTTTAATTTCTAACAATGGCAAGCAATAGAGTTCAATTATAATTAATAAATATTTTTTGCTTATTACCATATCTCCTACCAATTGGTTTCTTTTTGATGATTATTTATAAACTATTTTGGGATTATTCCTTAATTCGTGTAAATCAGTGTATCAAAAAATAACTTAACAAGTAATTAGAAGTAATCAAATTTAAAATGACACTTTAATGAAAAACACTGATAAAATGTAACAAACATATAAGCCTTTTATCTAGATCATTTATAACCGAACCTTAAAACACCCAATTTAAAATTAATTAGTTTATTAAAAAATTAAGAATTATTTTTGCAAAGCACAGTAAGTAATACGACGAAAGAATGAAATATTTTCGGATACAGTTTGTCATAAAGTTCACTCCAGAAGTAAAACAACTTAACTGATAATAACATAAAAAATCTAAGTGTCCTTTTTTAACTTTTTATCCATCCAAGCTTTTAAAAATAGCATGTTAAATCGAGAGACGAGCAAGAGAAACTCCTCCATTTGATTTATGGAGTCATGTTGAAGAACAAAGAAGTGATTTCATGTACTTATAACGAGCTTTTGAGAAAAAAATTGCGCAATTGATGGGAAAATTATAAGCCTCATGAAGTCGTTTTAGGACTCTTTCAGTATCCCAAACGCTCCGTGTATCAGAATTTACGACATGAAACGTTAACTGAATGTCACGAGCCTCAAGTGCATACCAGATTCTTCTAAGGGTAGAAAAAAAACTGGAGTCTTTCTATCTATTAAGGATGAGAGCTGACTGAAGAATGATACGGTGGCTTACTAATTTGTGAAAGGCTGGTCGTCATCTTCCATGTAAGGAAGGACTTATTTAATGATTAATTCTTAACGCTAGAAGGAACTTATTTAATCATTTAGGGTTTTTTTCGATATCAGTAAGGTATATTCATTAAAGGCTAGGTAAAAGGTGACGATATACATTGAAGGGATAAATTAAAGTAAGTAACAAAGTAAAACTGTGGATAAAATTATAGGTAAAGTTAACAATTTTTGTTACATTTTCTTTGACATTTATGCGGAAGGAAAAAATATGTATTCTAAAACACGGGATTATATGCATGCTTTTATTTTTACAGATGATTTGTGAAAGATAGAATTTCTTTTTTTTGTAAGGAAATACTCATTTTATGATTAATTCATAACAAAAATAAAAACTTATTCAAGCATTTTCTTTTTCATTAATATAAGAAATACTTTTCAATATTGACGAGGTAAAAACTTGTATTTTTATTGAATATATAGAAGTAATAGAGTAAGTTGAAGTAAGATATAGTAGATAAAGTTCGGTGTGAAGAGAATTTTTAGTAAAATAAAGATTTTGCAACATTTTCTTTGATGTAATTATGTGAGTTTTATAATAAATTGAAGTATACTATGCATTATTTTTATACACGTAAATTCATACTACAATCTTAGTTATCAGTTGACATGTTGTATTTAATTTTTTTAAGTTTGAGAACAGGATCATTTGCAATTGCATAAAATATTATTGTTTTGTAATAAGGATTTTCCACAGTCCGTATGCATGCGGAACATACTCTGGACATTAAAAAGATTATTTTTTTAAATTTATGTTAAAACCTCGTTATTTTAATGGAATCAACTTCAAACTATTGTTTAAAAATATAGTCTTCAACTTAGTAATGATTTTATGTATATCTTTTTTCCAATTTGTACAGGAATAAATGTTTTAAAAAGTATAATATATATATACTAAAACATACACATATATAAACATAATAAACTTTTCTGACTGAGTGATATATAACATAACACAGCATCATAATTTTTTAGATTTATATTGTACTCAGGCAGAAAATTTTATGTATATCTTTTTACAGGAATACATGTTTTAAAAGTATAATATGAAAACGGACACTCTTTTTGCGTAATTATAAAAATTGGAAGTCTGGAAATATTTTTATAATTATAAAAATTGTATTTTTATGTAGAAATACAATATTCACCTTTATTTATGTAAAATAAGAAACACTTCAAACCGGTAAAAGAAAATAATTCATTTAAGGAAAATGACATAATAGAAAAGTGTACTAATTTTTTTTTTATTTGACTTGAAGTGTAAGTTTTGCAATTGAAAATAATTTTAATATCGTATAACTTTTCTTTGAAAGTTAATGACGATTTGTTATTTCCTAGCATTGAAGTAATAAGATTTTGTATAGTAACTGCCGGAATTTTATACTACGCTGTCAACACTGCCCTCTTTTTAAGGATTTGGTCCCAGACATTATATTTTTTTAAATCTTCTACTAAGTTCATCCTATACGTGTTCGGCGGGATTCAAATCTGCAAACTGAGGAAGGATATGGAGCTTGTTCAGGTACTTTGTAAAGGAGTCATTCTTTCACAATTTTCGATATGCGTTTTAGATGGTTGTCATTGGCAAAGATCCACTGACTTTTAAGCCTTAAACTGCCACCAAATGCCTGCAAATTATCATGCAATATTTGAAACGATACATCACATATTTAATGAAGTTTAATTTTCCAACAGCAGGAGACGACATTGACCACCACACCATGACTCCTCCTCTACCATGTTTCACTGTTGGAATGGCATTTATAAGTTTCAGTTGTTAGTTTCTGCTCCAACAAATTTTGGCACATCATTACTTCGAAAACATTACATTTACACTCATCGGGGAAAAGGACAGCATTCTAAAAATCAAAATCCTTATGGATATATCAATTAGCAAAGTTCAAAATTTTCTTTTTTATTTGAGTGCTCTAGATATGAGTGGTTTTCTTCGTGGAACTCTACCCTGAATCTGAGGATTCTTCAAACTGCTTCCGCATTAACATTTACTAGTTGTCGCAGCAACACATTTCGTTAATTGAGAAGACAATTTCGTCTTTAACCTCACTTTCTTCACTAAGGTATAAGCATCTCGATCATTCAAAAACTTAGAAGATTAGCAAGTTTGTTAAAAAAAAATATGTCCAATTGTTTCATAACCCCTTACAGTGGACTGACTTTTCTAACAAGTTTTGCAATTTCAGCGTAAGAGTTTTTATTTCTCCTAACTAAATTATTAAATTCCGAACGTCAACACCAATTTTCTGTCTTGGGGCCATTTTGACTGGAACAGCAACATCACAAATAAAGCATATTCAAGATTCCTTTTCAATAATGACGTGCAATTTTTATTAGTTCTTGGTTAAATAAGAGTGAAATTATGTGACGTTCTACTAAAATACATCCTATAATAAATTATTTGTGACGTCCATTTTAAGGGTTTTTTTTTTTTTTTTTTTTTGATAATTTAGACATGTATTCTTTCAGTTATTTTTCAAAAAATATTATTTAACTTATTTAATGTTATGTTACCATTAGACGAATTTTTAAATATTTATAATCTGTTAAAACCCGTTATTTTAATGGATATATACTTATGTGTGTTATAGCACATATATAAATTTTTATTACAGGTATTTTGTGAAAATATAGTCTTCAACTACCTAGTAATGAAGAATTATTGATTAATTCGTAACTATAAAGTATTTTCCAATTTGTAAAGGAATAATATTTATTAAAATAGTAAGTAGGTTATATTTATCGTGGGGGTTATGTATTAGATTTTTTACAGCGTGTATAAAGTTATTAGAAAAACACAGTTGTAAACTTTTTAAAACTTTTTTTTTTAAACTTTTATTTGTGTTATTTACTTATTGACACAAGAACACAGTTCAAAAATCTGTAATTTATTTTTCAAATGCAAATTCACATTGCAATCTTGAAAATAAATTGACTGATTGTTTAATTATTTTAAATTTGATTTATAGTCAATCTGGGCCTGAATGGCCGAGTGGCTAGCGCTCTGGCGCTCGGTACCAGGTTTCGGGTTCGAGTCAGTGGTGCCATGGATGTTTGTAGTGGTTCGGAATCCACTTAAAACTGTAGGTCCCGGTCTAAGATGATCGTAGAGCGTTGTGGGGGCATTGTTACCTCCGCGTCTCCAAAGTGGCTTATCTTCAAGTTACACGCGCCCTCTGGGTAACGCAAAGTGAGTAACGTCTGTGCAGCGCTTGCCTTAAAAAACATCCATGACCAAGCTGTCTAAGTGTTTGCCAGATGCATTAGAAAGAAAAAAATTTATAGTCAATCTGATTTTAAATTTCATTTTATATGAAAAGTCAGAGTTAGTTAAAATCCTTTATATTGTTTTGTAAAAATGCGATATTTCTTTCAAAGATGCTTCCTTTTACAATACTTAATTAATCTCTTAAAACTTTTTAGACATTAATTATCACATTTTACACTAATTTTAATGCTAATTTTTATATTTATCTTCACATTAAATATTTTCAAAGCCTTAAATATATGTAATTTTTATTATATAAGCGCTTTGTTATTTTTATTACATATTAATATTTTTTATTTGTTATTCAATACTTTTGCTTCAGTAAATTAAAAAAATGCTATGTTAAGCGAAGTAATAAAAATGACATTTGTTATGCACTACTTTTTTAAAATATAAGATTTATAAAATGAATTGCATTCAATATTTTTATGTTATTAAATTTCACCACATTATAAGTTTCACTACTACAATTCTAAAACAATAGATGATTTTCTTTCCTTACTCTAAATATCAAAATTAATATATCTCGACTCTGAAATATTTAACATTTATTCTTCTGCAGGACGTATATGAGAATTTTTAATACACATTTAACGAGTTAATAACAAATTTAATTGAATACAAATGAATATCTTTACACAATCATTAACATTCGACATACTTTAAATAAACATTTTCTTTTTTAAGATGCAGTTCATTAAATTCATTTTTGGAAGAATTATTTAATCTTACAGTGGGTTTTTAATTATTATATGTGATTTGATATATATCATGATATTTTTGGCTAATAGAAACTCGGTCTTAGTTTATGCATTTTTTAAGTATTATATAGTTGTGAAATAGATGCATTACTAATCTTAAAAAACACTAATTTTAATGAATCATATTAAAATACAAATTGTAAAAACTTTCCTCCATAAAATTATAAATAATAATTTTACCAGAATCATTTGGTTGAAGTCAATAGATTTCTATTTTAAAATGTTATCAATGGAAAGGATTAAATGGTATTTTTACAGAGATTAAAAAGAATTAATTTTTAAAAATCAATTTCTTGCTTCAGTTTTTGCAATAGAACTTGTTAAAATATAATTTAGCATTTGAATTTTTAAATTTGCTCATAAAATTATTTTAAAGCAATAGTAGATTTTAAATTTTTTTTTATATCAGCGACTAAATACAAATTCCTACTTAAAATATTAAGCAAAATAGTATCAATTAAATATTTTTTTAATTAAAAATGCCAACATTAGCTTAAAAATATTGTCCTATACCAATTATTTCAGTTACTAAAATAAAATATTTTTGATCAATGAAAAATAGTTTATGAATACAGCTCAAAACTTGCATTTAGATCCAATAAAATTTAATCCAATTCATTTAAAAAGTAACCTTAAAAATACATTAGAAAATTTATCCTAATAGAAAAAAAAAAAAAGAAGATCCGGAAACAACAAAGAGCTTGAACCAAACTTTTTTTTTCATTAACAATGTTTTCCCCTCGGTATAAAAAAGAACGAAAACAAGAAGTGTTTCCTGTACAAACAACTTAACAATAAATCAATTTCTTACTTCATCAGTGTTGTAATAAAATGTGTTAATGAAAAATAATTTAGCATTTGAATTTTTAAAATGTGTTCATAAACTATTTTAAAAAAGAAACAGTAGATTTTAAGGTAAAGCATCAGAAGCCAGCAATATTACAAAATTAATATTTAAATATTGAAAGCAAATGTATCAAATATTTTTTTCTTTTTAAATTACATGCCCAATATTCACCCCTAAAATTGTTGCCCTATATTAATCCTTTTAGTTTACTAAAAATAAATAATTTTGATCGATGAAAAAATAGTTTATATTATGAATACGAAAGTAAAACTTGCATTTACATCAATAAAAATTGTATCCAATTCATTTAAAAGTAACCTTAAAAATACATTAGAAAAAATCTTAACTTACAAAAATTTCTCCTATTAGAAAAAAAGAACGGTAACAACAAAACTTGAACCAAACTTTGTTTCGTTAAGAATGTTTCCCTCGGTATAAAAAAGAACGAAAACAAGAAGAATTTCCTGTACAAACAACTTAACAATAAATCAATTTCGTTCCGAAAGTGTATGGATCGAACTCTCAAATCTCTAAATCCGGAAAGGAGAAAAGAAAAAAAAAGGTTTAATGCGATGTAGTTGGAAATATTTTCACTTTTCACATTGCTATTTGTTTTTACAATGTCCTTTCATAAGGATACAAAAACAACTAAAACGTATTTCAATATGAAATATCAACTACAGCTTCTTTTCGTCATTCTACACAGCAAGGAAATCCCTGCCTAGGGACTTAGAAGTGAATGACTTCAAAATAAATTCAAATGATTGCAAAGAGGAAATTTTACATTTTTTTATTTCTTTTTTTATTTATTTTTTTGGGGAAACGTCACACACAGAAAAAAATGAATTCCTTCTCTTCGCCGTATGAGCTGCTCATTTTGATTAGAATCAGGTGAAAATGAAATGTTGTAACATTTTTATCTGAGAGCTGGAATAAAAGAAAGATCAAATTTAAACGTCAGGATTGGAAATATTGTGTTCTTCGAGATTAAAAGATACATTTGTCACATGTATGTTTAAGTAGAATGAGAAGAAACAGATTGGTTTCTTTAAATAACTACTGAGTGCCGAAACTCATCACATTCCTTTAGAGAAAGATTATGAAAAGACATGTTTTTCGCGTTGCAAGTAATCTAATGATGATATCTATCATATTGAGTCAAGTTTATTTTTTTCCAATACTGGGATCCATCAAATTCATTTTATATTAAATCTAAAAATGTATTCTGTGACGAACGATTTTTTTTTTTCATCGAAGTGATAACTTTAAGGAGTAAAATTTGTTATGCGAATATTTAAAATGACCTGGTAATCATAGTTTTAGGAAAGCAATTTTTTTTTTATCGAAAGTATATTTTAAGAAATGCCGTTAAAAAGTTCAGTCAATATGTCAAAATATTTTTATTTATTAAAGTGACATGTATTTATTTTTAAAGTATTTTGACAATCTTTAAAATAGTACATAAAAACTTTTCTATGTATCTTTTCAGCAAGATTGGTAGTGACATCGAAATTTGACTTTCTTCTTTTGTTAAACATATAACATATCAATTACGTAACCCATGAATAACCCATCAACAGTGATGAGGGGATGACAGTGTCTTCAGGGATGACTTAAGGGTAGCAGACCCGAATTTACTTGTCATATGAGAGAAACCCCAGAAAACTTCCATCAAGCCACCTGGCTTTCTATGAGACTCTTTTACACTTATTGTTGTCAATCCTGTCCCTTCGTTTCTGAAAGCAGTAATCCCAACCATAAAATTGTCACTTTGATACTGTATTTTATGATTATTTTTGAAAGTTTATTTTAGATTTCTTTTGTGATTCAATTAAATATTTTAGAAAAAAATCTCGATCAAATATTAGTCATGCATTCATTATATTTTGAATAATTCCTTATAGATAAGCAACTTATTTAAAGTAGTAGATGGGTCAGTTGATAAGGGCACGGATATTTCAAGAGATTTAACTTACCCCAAAATGTTGGAACTCGTCGCTTACACAGCTTCACACTGTCACAAAGAAAACAAAACAATGCAGGAAATTTGATTTCCTATACTATCTCTTGTGTCTTTTTGTAGTTGGTGATGCGAAGAATGACATTGTTTTTTTTCTAATGTACTATAGTCCAACAATTTTCTAATGTATTATTCTGTTACAAAATTAAAACAATTCTGGATCGCATCTTATTATAACGAGATGGCAAGATTGCTGCTTCCTTAGTCTTCTAATCTCTTGTAATAATATGCTTTATTGATATTTGGGCCTACGGTGGATTCCGATAAATCCCACTCTTTAAACATATTAATCTGTTCAGCTCTTTTCTAATATTTTTTGGCAATCTTTTTCTCCATTTCTATAATTAGATTTATTCCTTTCTTTGTCTTTCTTGAAGCCAAATTATTCATCATTGTTTAAACCTTTCTTTTTGGCTAATCATTTAGGAAAATAGCACAGAAGCATCAAATACATTTATAAATATATACATATATTTTTTACATACGGAAATAAATTGTTTTTTGTCATACAAATGGGTTACAGTTATTCAAACAGCTTCCATCGCGTTTACACAAATGAACTATTTCAACAAACAATTACATTTTACTAAAACACATGTGCGGTTTGGGAAGTAATATTTTTTATACTGAACATATTTACACTACTTTAAATTTTACCATCATCTTTAAATTTTCAAGAGGTAGTTTTAAAAGAAATAATAATACTTAATAATACTTTTAATAATACTTTTTAAAAGAAACAATTTTATAGGAATGGTACACTATTTTAAAGCTCTAGTGGGGTTCATAGAGGATTTTCCAAATCCTTTATGAATCAGAGAATTCATGTCATTCACTCGCACTTCTACTCAATAAACTATCAAACCAATGCATCCTATACCACACATCGGTCTCTATTTTTAAATTCTTCCCCAAATAAGAGTGATTCCATTACCAGCAATGCAGTGGGAACCATAGGCCCGAAATGGACTGGAGCCATAGTAGGAAATCGAATGGCTTTCGACTGAAGTAATGTGCTGCCTGTATCACTAATATCCTCGAACAATGAATTGTTTAATTCAGCCTTACCTATAATGGACAGTACAGCATCCACGTCCAACGAATTTATTCTCAAGTCGACGCTTGCAGTGTGACGCATAAGGACTGCAACCAAGCATTGTTATTAACCTCATAACTCAGGTAGTCACGCGTAATGAAGTGAAGACTAAGTTATCATCATAGCCCACATTCCCGGAGCTAATGCAACTGAGCCCTTTTGGGAATCAAATCGAGTTGGGAAGATAGCAAGGCAAACATATATATCGTCCCATCCAATACCGAAACAAGATTAGGAGGCTGCATATGATTTGCTATTGATTCGTAACATTTTGATCACGCAAACCAGCATAATATCCCAGCCAACACGCAATTTTGGTTTTTGATCAGATTTCTGCATGCTATTGAATTATTTGTTTCATGTTTCGGAACATATTGGAAATCCTTTTTTTTTTTCGCCTGCTGTAAATTTTATAATAAAAATATTACTCATTAGAAAATAGCATGAATCGAAATGGGATATAGTTGGAGTCAAATTATCTTATCAGGATCGAAGGAATGCATCCTTGTAGATTGAATTATTGCATGTCTTCTTACATTTTATTACATTGTGATCAAACATCTTTATTGCATAGGAACAAGATACCTCATGATCCAACCATAATGTACAAATAAGGAAAAGAACTGTTAGTTGAAAAACTGAAGTTACAATAAATATATCGCCCACTGTCTAAATGTATGAGTCACTAATGTCTTTCTATATTTGAATTTTTCTTTAATTTTGATCAAATACAAAGTAATAGGTTTTATTTTTTTTTTTGACATTGAATTATTTTTTACCTTTCAGCAGTTGCAAGTATGTGGGAGATATACTAGAGTTGATTTTAGTTATATACGTATTTTTACACAAGATGATGCTACGAATACTCGCTCCTTGACTATTCCTCCCTCTCACTTGGAATTACTTTGTCATAATTTGAGTTTTGAGGTGTTAATAGATCTCTGCAGATACGCTCAATCATTAATGTAAGTGTTTATATCTTTTTTTTATAGCTTTTTAGTTACAAGAAATGTTTATTATGTTACTCTTAAAAATCTGATTTAATATAAATTTTTGTATTTTAATTGCTTTCTATGTAGTAATTAAACCACTGTTCGTATTTCTAATGAGTTCAAACTGACGAAAAATGTGAACCCAATAATAGTATATTCAGTTTCAGAAAAGATATGACTCTTCTTTCTTATGGGCTAAAGCGTAATAAAAATGTTATATTAAATACAAATCTTCATGACTAAATTGCCCCCGATTAAGATACAGGGTTTTAAAAAAACCTGAATTGACACATACAACAGGGAGATATGAAAACAATGAATAAACTTTGTACTACCTGCTATTTTTCCAGAAGCCCAAGACGTTGGTCTCTTGTGGGTTTAATTTTAACTTTGTCGAATGCAGCTGCAATCATTCAACCAACAACAGGGAAATAAATATCATTTAAAAGGATTTGCCTGAGACAGCTTGCAAATGTCGTTGTTAAACAAAACAAAGAGTGTAAAAACATCTACTTATCTTAAAAGTGAACTAAAAACGAAAATGTTGAGAAACAAATCAGAACTAGGTATTGAAGTAGAAGGAGCAACATTAGGGAAAAAGATGCAGGCCTTGCCAAAATGACAAGCGCATTAGAAGGTTTAACTGTGAAATTTGCCAGAAATTTATATGTCTGAGCGCTCCAAGCACATTTGTCCAGAATTCAAATGTGCGGAAATTCAATGACTATGAAGGTTCGTCTATATCTTTTATAACTTAAGTTTAATTCAATGTTTATTTCTTTATTATATTTTACTTAAATATAAATAATTTATTAAATATATCGATAATTTCATTATGAATTAAGCTGATTTTATACAATTCTTTGTGTATTTTAAATTGTTTTAATGATTTAGATTTTTTTTATTATTTATTAAATAAATATATAATATAGAAATTTGAATAATATTTATTTAAATAAGTTGTATTTTTTATTTAAACCACAAGTTTAATAAATATATCCCTTACATTTTTATTTTACATTTTAAAATAATGTATCTAAGAAATTTCCGCGATCATTCACTTTAGTATGGACGGCGCGATCGTTTGGAAGCATAAAATCCATTGCATCTAAATAAATCAATCAGTTACATAGATATATTTTTTTCTTTCTAATGCAGCTGGCAAACACAGACAGCTTGGTCTTGGATGCCTTAAGGCAAGTGCTGCACAGACGTACTCACGTTACATTTCCCAGGGGCGTGTGTAACTTGAAGATAAGCCCCAGACGCGGAGTAACAATGCCCCCGCAACGCTCTACGATCCTATTAGACAGGGGACCTACTTTTTAAAGTGGATT
Organism: Caerostris extrusa; assembly: GCA_021605095.1. Taxonomy (NCBI): domain Eukaryota; kingdom Metazoa; phylum Arthropoda; class Arachnida; order Araneae; family Araneidae; genus Caerostris; species Caerostris extrusa. The sequence goes on along the minus strand of BPLR01010463.1, from coordinate 22,631 downwards.
CCGAATCACTACAAACAACCATGGCACCGGTGGGACTCGAACCCGAAATCTGTGTTACCGAGCGCCAGAGCGCTAGCCACTTGACCATTCAGGCCCTAGTTACATATATTGTTCTCAATAATTTCTTAAGTAAATCACCGTTGAAAAAGTAATTTTTTAATTAAAATATAAAAATCAGTATTTTCAATATTTAAATCTATTACTGCTCATGTATTTCAAATACTAAATGTTTTTACATAAGAACCAGGAGTACATAAATATTTGATTTCATGTTTTTAATTGTATTGTTTTCAAATTAATGTTCTTGCCAAGTTGCGTTTGATTTATTAAAATTCCAAATTCTTCCTCTGAAGGACTGAGAATTATTGAAGTATTTTTCAAAAAGAATAGGACTTACTTAAAAAAAAAAAACCGGATCATTGTTAAAAAAAGTGATGAAAACTGTCTTTCCATTCGAGTCCATTTCACAGAAAGATTCTTCAGCTGAAAGTTAAATTTTTCTTTCAAACTTAACATATTATAAAGCTACAGGTTTAAAGTTATAGTTTTGCCCATATCATTCATTTAAATGAAGGAAGAATTGGATGGAACACTTCAATGGATTCCTGCACATGTCAACATTGAGGGCAACGAATGCGCTGATCCTTTAGCCAAAGAAGCCAGAGACAATGATCAACCCAGAACTACCATCACACTTTCAGATGCTAACGCAGTTGCCAAAAGCCGATTAATTCCTCATAACTTTAAGAAGCCACTAATCACGGACTTCAACCTCCCTAGGAAGTTGACATCAGTTATTAGCAGACTGAGAACTAATCATTACAGAGGGATGAAGATTCTCCCAGACAAGACCAGGGAATACATCCCCTGCAAAAATTGCCCAACGCTTTCCTAACACCTAAGCCCATTCTAGATTGTCCAGCACTCACTCCCCATGTATTGTTATTCGGTATGGTGCCAATCGAGGCCAACTTAAGATAACTCCTGTATAGTGAAGCGGCGCCGTTGCTAGCGGAAGCTATCGTGAAGACTTTTGACTTGATCTGATTTTAATAATAATATTTTAAATCTATGGACACGATAACAACAACAACACATCGAATTTTTAAACTTTACAAATATGGTGTATGAAATTTGTACCGTTGTATACATCAGATGCGTTGTATACCATCTATTTCACTTTACTTACATCTAAATTAACATATTTTATTATAACTGCGTAGTTTTTTTAGAAGTATTTCAACACAATTTTTAACTTTCATTTAAACTATGCATCTAATTTTATTACCTTAATTTATAAATGAGTTTATGTAATTTATAACTTCCATTTTGAATATTTATAGACAGTAATATAATGGATATATAAAGTGATAGCAGGAAATATATTTTATTATTCAAACGACAATTTAAGTAGATCTCTAAATTTGATGAAATATTGATCAAAAGATGCATTGGGGCCAATCAATTAAATGTTTTCAGGGGTTGTTTGAGCGAATACTAAATGAGATTTTTCGGGAGAGTTCTGGAAAATTTGGCCTTTGAATTAAGGTTAAAGGTCCTTTTTGCTATTCTCAGGGCAATAATAATTAAAATAGTCAATTATCTAATGTGTTTATCTTTCCTTAAGTAAAAGATAAATAGAAACTTTACAAACGAAAGAATAACTGATTGGTGAAAATAGTTCTTAATATTTCATTTCTTCAAATGATTAGAACACAATTAATCAAAATAAGTTCCTATGATAGTTATAAAATGTTGTAATGATATCCTTTACTTTAAATATTTTAATATAATTTTAAGGTAATAATGATTTTTAGAATCTGAAGTTAAACAATTGAGTGAAAAAGTTTATGTAATTTCTTATTGCAAAGACCTATATAAATAGACAAATAATGTAATACTATTTTCACCTATTTTATTCTTTTTAATTTCTTAGGTTATCTGTGAATTTTATTATAATAACAAAGCAAATTCGTAAATCCTGTTAACATTTTTGAAGTTTACAAATATTTTAAGATAAAAATAATGAAATTTTTATGGACACAAATACTTTTAGTCTTCTATGCTGTTTTTTATGTTGTACTAGTTTAATATTAGATATTCTCGTAATATTTATTTAATTATAACATTAAAAATATTTTACAAATGTCTCACAAATCTTCATTAATAATAATATATTAAAAAATCTATATCTATCTAAAAATCTATATATTCGAATTAAATCTCAGATGACATCAATACATTGTATTAAGCAATAAATATAATTATATTATATATATTATATTATTGAGTGAATATTAGGTGACTTTTTAAATTTTTTTCTCAAAATATTAAATTTTATTCTGTTTAATTTAATTTTTTTGTTCAAAATATTACAACAGAGAAAGAGTAAAATTGTATTTAATAAACTTTCAATAGCAGTTTTTTCTGATATCACGGTTCAATTCAATTAAGTATGCATTGTTAAATGCTTACTTACTCTTGGTGCTCAGTGAATGTAAAAGTATTCCTTGAATTATATAATACAATTTTACATTCTTGTGTAATTTTCTTTTCATATCAGTAATGGATAAAACATGGTTTCAGAAAACACTAAATATTACTTATTTAAACGTATAATTAAATTATGGCGTAAAATATTTTGAAACAGTGTTATGTTTGAAACAGAAATATTTGTTATAATGTTTTATAAATAAAACATTATAACAAATATTTCTTAAATTTTTCAAAAAAGATTGTATATTCTTAAAATCTGAACCAATATTTTTTATAAAGATACAAACAAAACATAAGACAAGTGTATTAAAATTATAAAAATGGTATGTCTGTTAAAAGTATCTTAAACAAATTGTGAAAATATTACGATCCTTTACTGAATTTTTCTTTTTTTTTTTCAAATATTTCTTTTAAATCCCATAAAATATAGAAAATCAGTTTTGATTTAATATTTAAATGAAACTAATCTAAATCTCTGATCTTCAGAAACAAGTCACTTTAAAAGCAACTCTCGGCACAAATCGGCAGGAAGGCACAATGTTGCTGCCCCGTTGCCATTGCTCAGGCATACAGTCCGTTGCATACCAGAGCACATTTAAATTTCGTAGCAAATCAAAGCGAACCTTTAAAGAATCCAGAATAAATTGAATTAATGGAACACGGGGAAAGGCAGCAAATTCGCCTCGTCCATTTGAATAAGCGGTTTCAATTGAAAAGCTATAAAACTATCACACATGCGAATTCTCTGAGAATAATGAATCTACGATCAGCGCAGATAAGAATTGTCTTAGAAATCTGTCCGTCCCAAGTCCGGGAAATTCCTCCGGTTGTCAGAAACACCCAGACGTTTAGAATGGCTTTGGTATGTAATGAAAATGAATGTTTCTCTTACTTGGTAGTGATTCACGCCAACACTGAAACGCTGGCTGCCTCTTTTGGTAGAAAAGCGGGTACTGCAATAGTGGAGAATTAAATGTTTATATACTGATCATTTGTCAGTTTTGAATGCCGGCGGAAAATGTTTGAATGCAGGATTTAAAAGTGCTCATAAAGTTTCCCTTAAATTAATTAGCAAGGATGGGAACCTGCACATCGAAGTCATTACAACGATAAACATTAACAATCAAATAAGGGTAGTCCGGCACGAGTTTGTAAGTTTGAATCAATCAACACTTCTCAAAAGTATTATTAAATAATTTTGAAAAATGGAAAAGAGAGGTTTTAAACGTTGTTCCTAGTTTGGAAAATTCATTCGTTTAAGTAAGTAAAATCTCGTTAGTTCTTAAATAGGATACTAAATAACAATTAAGGCAATTTCAGATTTTAATATTTTAAATAATGTTATAATTCATTCTGTGAGTATACTAATTGATGGATGTTGCGTTTTGGAATTATTATTAAAACTGAATTTAAATTTAATGCTTAATTGCTTAAAATTAGAAGTTTTATTTTTCTACAGTAAAGGATTTTAATCATCTATGAAAAAGAAAAAAAAACATTTTTTTTCACAGCGCTTTTGCTATATGATTTTTAATATTTAATACTGTACCATATATAAATTTTTGGTAAATAAAACTATTTGGATACCTTTATTTGCAAATAATTGAAATTTTTAAAATAAATTTTAATTTTTTATATATTTCTCTGTATTTTGAAAATTAAAAATCGATATTAATACTAAAATCCAATAGATATTTATATATTTACAAAAGTCATAACGAGATGAAAAAATTAATGGTGTGAGGAAAATTCAAACAAATTTACAAAAATAAAGCATTAAATATCACGATTATGATGAGAGAACTAACCCAAATGCTGTTCAACAGTTACATACAATATATAGGCGTTTGATTTAATATTTTTAATCTTTTAATGATTAAATGAATAGTTAATCATTTTAATATTTCTATAAGAATAATTTATTAATTGTAATGAAATTACAATATATGTCTTTGTTGAAAAACTTTTTGCAGAAATTGTAACATAATCCTGAAGACTTTGTTTATTTCTTTTCATAGTTTAAAAAAATTAATCTGTCAATATTAGTTATTATTTTTTCCATGTTTGAAGGATGTTTAGTCATTTTACAACATGAATTTTACCTTTTTATTTTCATTTTATTTCTTCTCTTAACTTTTGTTTCCTCCTCTTAACTTTATTTTCAATAATTATTATTAAAATAGGAAACAATGTCTACGTTTAATCTGGAATAAAAATTCAAAACTTAAAATTAGTACATAAATTATATTTATTTATACCACAAAATGAGTTATGCAGGATTTAATGAGTTTTTTATTCATTAAGGATCACGTGCAATCACCTGCAATAAAAGTATATTTTTCTCTTAAAGTGTATAGAAAAAATTAAAGACGATATTGAAGATGCCTTAAAAAATACAAAAATACATTTTAAATATATGTAAAAGATTGAAAACAAATTGTACCACCATTGTGTTCAATCTATTACACATATTTTAAATCCCGTTAAGATATATGTAATGGACTAAACACAATGGTCTCTTTGTCTATAGATATTGCATATACATACTAGACAATGATTTGTTTCAATTTGTATAAGAAAAGAGCACTAATTTGATTTCCAATAATAATTTGTTTGTCTGTATTTGAATATCCTTAGGTGTATTATAGTGAAAATTCATTAAAATAATGCCTCGTAGCAGAATTTAGGTTTAAAAAGTAATAGATCCATATAACGAAATGAAACTATACTTGCAATGTTCTAATATTATGTTTAGTTTAAAAATGTTATGATATAACCCTCATAATTTAATTTTTTTCTATCACTTTTTTAAAAAAGATAGATCTTTTAAGATCTAAAAACTTTCATGTGGTAAAATTTACAATTAGGCTGTTATTAAATTTGTGTTATGCCACATCTGCTTCTCAGAAGTTTCATTCAAGGAAGTTCATTCATACAAATAATGTTAGAAATAGACGGGTAATGCTTTTCTTCAATGTCACTAGTAAAAGAAATATTATTTTCCAAAAACGTAAAAATGTAAAGAGAAATAAAAATGTTCAAATATTTCTTTGGTTTAAAAACATTGATGTTTATCGAACACTTTGATCTCTATCTTTTCGCACTTGAGAAAATTTTACATTGATCAATATTTTCTAAAACAGCCAAATATGTTGTTTATTTGAAGTTTGGAGTCTATCGATAAGTGGTCTACTTCCAGATGTTTTTATTTCTTTTTCTTTCAGTCTTTTCTTAATTTTTTTTTCACTACTTTGAAGAATTTACGCTTTTCAACTTTTTTTTAAAAAAAAAGAAAGCGTGATTTTTGTCAATCTGGGCAGGCGTCAAATTAGAAAAGTTCAAAAGTCTTACTCTAAAAAAGAATAAAGAATATATTCTATTGATTAGAGCAAACGCATCTTTTAAAAACTGCCAAAGAAAAATTGTGCTAATGAAAATATAAGCTTATAGGGACAGAATACGGTATTGATTCAGCCTTAAAGAGAAAAAAACTCACTTTTCGATTGAATGCTCTCGCAAACTTGATATTAAAGTTTCCTAGATTCAATAATTTATCGATTTCATCTATCATCAAGAGAAAAGTAAATTTTTAAAAGAGTTTTTTTTTCCTCTCTCTCTGCAAACCTTAAAAGGAAGGAACCAATTGTAGGATCAGCGGATCCGTTACTTTTCGAAACATTTAATTGACTAGTTCTTGGCGTATTTTTTATTTCATTAAAAAGTACTTTTGAACAGGGTTCATGATGAAAGTTTTATATCTTTCTCACAGATCAAAGTAAAGCTTTAAAGTAAATAATCTGAAAGAGATAAATGAGTTCATGTAGCAGATATAAATTTTTAATGAAAGATTGTGTGAGCATTTCTATAATTTTAAGGCGTATTATTTTGAATGTATCGCTGCTATTGTTTAATTTCATCTCAGATCTGCAGTTTATTTAAACGTGGATTTACCTTTCATTTCAATTTTATTTGATTAATTACAGTAAAAATACACTTAAATTCTAATATCTTATATATTTTATATCACTAATGAATGTGTTGATAAAGTAGAAAAAGTTGACGATAATAAGATTTCGTATCTAACAATCATTACTTGTAAATTATTTTAAATTTGTTACTTTTGTACTAGTTCTTGGAGTATTTTTTTTATTTCATTAAAATAGTACAAAATAATTAAAGTAAAATAATTCATTGAAAATAAAAGAGGTAAGGTGTCGGGTAGCTTTAAAGTTCAATAACAAAAAATTGCTCAATAATCAGCTAATCAGTTCAGCTTTAACATTCAAGAAAGTTCAATAACAACAGTATGTATTAAACTTATTACTGCCACAGACTCAACGAATTTCAAGGGCTCTATCTATTGTTTCGTTTAAACATTTTGGTTTCGTATTTTTTTATTTCATTAAAATAGTTTTTCAACAGGGTTCATGAGAAACGTTTTATATCTTTCTCACAGATCAAAATAAATCTTTATAGTAAATAATCTGAAAAAGGTAAATGAGTTCATGTAGCAGATATAAATTTTTTAATGAAAGAGTGTGTGAGCATTTCTATAATTTTAAGGCGTATTATTTTGAATTTATCGCTGCTATTGTTTAATTTTATCTCAGGCTGCAGTTTATTTAAACGTGAGTTAATGCTTTTTATTTTAATTTTGTTTGCTTAATTACTCTAATAATATACTTAAATTCAATGAACGTCTGCATTTACTGTAATAATAATAATATGCTTAAATTCAATGAACGCCTGCAATTACCATTTTCTCAATGCTCATGAAACAGTCTAGAATATATATTGATGTCTGATATTCTGTCGGATTCTTTTAGTACTTAACACATCAGTCTCTGAAATTTACATATAGTAAATCCATAAAACAGGAAATATTGTTCAGACATTCAAATGTGTTTTTGTTATTTTATTATTTCCTTGCAGTGACAATAGATATTTATTCAGAAGAAATTTTCGGAACTATTTCGCGACAGCAGACGTACTACTTAATAAACAAATGTATGTGACATGAAATGTCTGAAACTGTGTTGCAATTTTACAAGATTCCTGGAAAATTTTTTTTACAGTAATGGAAGTTTATAAAAGTGAAGAAAAACTTCATCACACATAGAGAAATTATTTAAGTTCGTAAAATCTCGAATCCTTATTATTTATGCAAAAAAATGCATTTTATTTTTAGAGTAGTGATTAAAATTAAATCCAATGAAAGGTTTTTAAATATATTAAAATTATGGACTATTTCTTTTTCATTACTAGAGTATTATCGGTAAAGTAATTTATAACTTGTTTTTTCTTTATTATGCATGAAGAAAAATTAATTTTACGATGAGAAAAATAACTAATATGCACAGACAAAGATATTTTTCAATTAATATGTATTATATTAAAAACATATTAAAAGACTACATTTGTTAATGTAATTCATACATTTTCTTTAAAATTTTATTTTTTTGAGCATCATTATTTCCTTTAATATTTTATGAGTCATTATAAATGTTTAATGCATTCACATAAATACAAAATTGTTTTCTTGTGTTATTTTTAATATTTTGTGCCGTAATTAATTACAAAAAATTGTTCAATAATCAGCTAATCGGTTCAATTTTAATGTTCTAAAAAGTAATAACAATAGTATGTATTAAACTAACATATTACTGCCATGGACTCAAAATTCAAAGGGCTCCATGTATTGTTGGGTTTTAACTTTTTGGTTAAACTTTACAAAAGATTTGAAATTCAAAATGTAAAAATAAAACAAAATAATTCATTGAAAATAAAGAGGTAAGGTAGTTTTAATGCTCAATAACAAAAACTTATTTAATAACCAGCTAATCAGTTCAGCTTTAATGTTTAAAAAAGTTCAATAACAATAGTATGTATTGAACTAACATGTTCCTGCTATGAACCCAACAAATTCAAAGGGCTCCATGTATTGTTTCGTTTTTTAACTTTTTGGTTAAACTTTACAAAAGATTTGAAATTCAGAGACGGCGGATTCTCCGGAAGACCTATGATCTCAGAAAGCAACTTGAAGCGCGAAATACGATGGAGTATCTGAACAAGCCTTTTGAGATCACTCTATGCCCTACGGAAATCATGGCTGCTGATTTCCGGGAAATTTTGCAAAGAGCTTCATAGCTCCTGCTGGCATATCTTTGAATAAATCTTTCCTCTAAGAGATTTTTTCCCTTCGGTATTTTTCCTCGGTCTTCTTTCGTCTTCTGTTTTATTTTTTTTTTTTTTTAACCTAATCCGAGCTCTTTCCTTCTTTATATCATTTTGTTGTTGATGAGAAACCATATCGCCCATCTATCCTGAACAATCAGCAAACACGAAAGTTCCGTGAACACATACTTTTTCTTTATTTTCCCCACTAGGCTACTACCTCCCTTCTTTATTCTTTGCCCTTCTTTTTATTCGAATTCGAGCGATCTCATTCATTCTTTGCTTTCTCTGAATGTATTGCAATGCAATCCTTGCGATCAAAGATCCACCATGCTGCATATTCCTGTGTTGAGAACCAACGGTCTGCAAACCTGATACTGAATACAGGTTTAATATTCTCTTTTTAGTGCAATCTCCTTTCAGGATTGTATTACTTATAGATTTCTTTTAAGCACAAATATTAATTTTCCCAGAAGTTTTTTGATGTGCAAAAATGTAATTTAACTTAAAGCACCAGGGCAAATTTTTTAGAATTAAAGGCATTTAATATTATTACACATAATTTATTGCTAAAATAGATAATTTTTGTTGCTACAGATATATAATATTAATTATGAATTCTTAAATGGTTTCTATTAAATATAGATGTAATGCCATGGAATTCAACATTACATATTTTTAATAAGTTTATTTATTTTACAAATTTTTATTTTAAAATGTTGATTGAAAGTAAAGGTTTCATTTCAACAATAGGATATATAAATTTCCTAAATTCTTAAAAAAAAAATGACATAATTTCGTTATCAGGCGACAAAATATTTTCCAATAAATGCTTGATTATCAATTTTAAATCATTATATTAGGAAATCATTGAATTTTTATCATAGGACAAAGAAATTGATTCAAATTACTTGCTGTATATATAATTACTTTGTTTAATATTTTCTTTTTAAGGAATATGTTTAATAATTTTTGTTTTTAAAAGAAATAATGTACACTCATGTCCATAAATTAAGGATAATGAAGTTCAGGCAAAGAAAGAGACAGAAGTAAAACAAATTTGACTTATTTGTAAAGTCTATTTATTAAACAAAAGGTAAAGAGAAAAAAAAAAAGATGCTATATGTTTGACATAATTAATAAAAATTGCGATTTTTACTCCTGGAGCAAATTTAAAAAAGAACCTATTTACAAAAACACTATAACATGGTCAGTATGATGGTTAATATGGAGTATGTCTCCCGGACGATGCAATACAGACCTTACAACGTCTAGGCATGCTGAGTATCAAATTATCACGCTGATCTTGGGGAATATTACACCACACATCAAGCAATGCCCTCCAAAGTTCCGGTTTACAGGTGGGAGGGGGTTGACGGGCTGCAATTCGTCGGCCAAGCATATCCCACACATGCTCTATTGGATTCAAGTCCGGTGAGTATGCTGGCCAATCCATACTGGTGATATCCTCCAATTGAAGGCATTCGTCTACAATTGCACGGTGAGGACGGGCGTTGTCATCCATAAACAGAAATTCAGCACCCATGGCGCTCCGAAACAAACACATACATGTTGTTCCAGAATGACATCCCGATAGATGTGGCCTGTCATCGTTACATGAACATGCAGGTCAGTTCTGGAACCAAGAATAATTCCTCCCCAAACGAGCCATCCTGCACCACCGTAACGGTCTCGTTCAATGGTGTTTTCTTGGTGGTAACGGGTACCTGGCACTCTCCATATGAAAGTCCGGCGAGAATCAGACTGCAAACTAAACCTGGACTCTTCTGAAAACATCACACAAGACCACTGTTGCGGTGTCCATAATGCATGCTCTCTACTCCAGGTTAATCGCAGGCGACAGTGAGTTGCGGTAAGTGGAACACATCTGACAGGCCTACGAGCATATAGACCAATGTGCCCTAAGCGTCTGTACACGGTCTGCCTTTGCCTTGAAACTGTCGTACCGGTAGCTGAAGAGAGCTGACGAGACAGGTCTGATGCTGTGCTCCGTCTGTTTCTTTTGGCAGTAACTGCTAAATACCGGTCCTCATTCGGCGTTGTAACTCGGGGGCGACCTGTGCTGTAACATCTACTCACATTACCATCATCTTGGAATCGTTGCCAAAGCCTGGAGATGACACTCTGGGCGATTCCAAGTTCCTCGGATACTTTCAGCTGGGTACGTCCACATTCCAGTCGTCCGATAATTCTACCACGTAAAAATCATCCAAATGCTTCCTTTGTGCCATAACTATGCGGTTATTGCACTGAAAGGCTTTAAAGCGCTTGTGAACAATTTTACTTCTTTGCCACCATTCCTTATATACTCCTCTCTTACACTCTCGTCATTGTGACGTACTATCCGCGCCATCTGGTGGTTTCCTGTAATTTGCATATTCTTCTTCAAGATGTGTGTGATAATTCTACAGGTGAAATTTTTATTTTAGAGTTCAATTTCTGTGGGATTCTGAATTATCCTTAATTTATGGACATGAGTGTATTTTATTCGAAGAAAATTGCCATTCTTATTTTTAGAGCAATATTCTTGTAGTTACCTTCGGTTAATGTTATTTTTTTTTTTTTAAATTTTAATTTTGGAAATAAAAATACATAAATTTAAAAACTTGTTATTAGCATTTATAAATTATTTATTATGAAAGTTAAAAGTTTTGGAAAATATGTGAGAAATCAATGTGAAAATCATTTAAAATTTTATTATGATTGACACATTTATTAAAATATATTTTAAAAACATTAAAACATTATATTTAAAAAGAATTCTAAAACAATTTCAAAATTAAAAACATGATATTCTTTATTTTATGAATTTATTTATATATGTTAAACAAATAATGATTTGAGGGTGCATATTTAATTTTTATAAACATAGTTTTTATTATTTCAAACTTGCCATATTTTTTACAACTCATTTATATAATTTATAAATTTCAAACTATAAATGGAAATTTTCTGTTACACCCTTAACTGTTTAACTGCGAAAGGACAATTAATGCTTTAATTTGAAACAATTGAAATCAACTGAATTCGAGAACAAACCAGACTAACATTAAGGTAACAAAAGCAGCCAGATGCATTAAGTTCAATTTTGTTAATTAAATAGCTCGGATTAAAAAAAGGTAAATTAACTCTGGATAGCAAATTAAGAATTTTCTTTTTTATTTTTCTTCTTCTTTTTTATTTCAGTTCGCATTCTTTCGGATTCTTATCTTCCGTATCCTTGTTGTGCCATCTGTTGGATAAAACTAAAACTAAAAAATGAGAATTTTTGTTTTCTTAATGAAAACAAATTATATAATTTTTTTGTAAAGTGTTACACCTTATAGTTAATATATTTTTCTGTACATCAATAAAATAATAATATAACAATATATATATGTAGTTATTATAAAATTATCAATTTACTCATCTTATTAACAATTATGTATATGTGGACTTTTAAATGTTTGGTGCAAAAGTAGAATAATAAAAAGTTCTATGGGATTATAAACCTGCATTTGCAAATTATATTCATAGTGGATCGGATTTTGTATGACAAAAAAAGACACAATTAATTCAAAGTTCCTTATGCATATTTCTCACACAACACAGAATTCGTATACAAAATATTAATCTACATGCACATTTTTATTACTCGTAAATAATTCTGGTGCATAATGTTATTGAGACTAAAAATGCCCATTGTTCTATTCGTCCACATGCAAAATTTTCTTTTGTTTTACAATGGAGTTGTTTTTCAGTATACATTTAATATTTCTAAATATAATTTCATTACTTATCACAATTATTATATTAATTAATTTAATATATTTATTAATGCATTTATTATTTAAACCACGTATAAATAATTACATTTTTGTAATAATAAATTAAACTTGAATGGTATAATTAATATTTTCTTAATATGAAATATGATTCATTTTTGCAGTTTTTATTTAATTTCAACTAAACACGTATGTATTTCTCATGAGGAGCATAAAAATAGTATTCCGGATAAAATTACATTTGTTTCAATATGTTTGACTTTTTTTTTTTTCTAATTATATATTCTCAAAAATAAATTATCCGTTTTATAAATAACGATTCCAAATCAAAGGCTGTATTACATTTTTAAGAAAATAGCCTTTTTTTAGAAGAGGAAAATAATATATAATATTCGTATATACAAATGATGCAAAATTTCGATGCAATCGTAGATAGCGATAAAAAAAAAAAAGTTATGTTAATCGGAGAGAACTGCGGTTCGCAAATTAATATTCAACGTGGTACAAGATTTTGTATAACACGAAAAAAAGTATTCAAAATCTCGATAATAGACCGTGTTGCTGATGTTTCGAAAAACTTAAAGAGAGGTTGTGAAAAGAGACATTTATTTCGGTAGGATTTACAGCTAAAAATGGTCAATATGCTATCGTCACATTAAAATACTGAGTGCATTTGTAATATTAAACTGGATACAGCATATCAGGAATGGCTGCTTCTTTCTGCCGTATGAATCATTCAGTAATGTTAAGGACTGTTAATTTCCTCTACTGATCCTTAATTTGAAACAGCCCCAATACCAAAAATCACAAGACGTTATCTGGGGATCTCAAAGGATATGCATGTCTTCTATACCAACTCAAAAGTGATCGATGCCAAAGTTGACCATAGTTCTCTTATTACTTCACGTACCGAGTACGATGTAGCTCTATAGAACATGAAAACAATCATGTGCAATTCGTTAAAATTTATGTAGGTTAGGAAAAGCAAAGTACGCAATAAATCATTATACAGTGGATCACTATTTGGTACGGTACATTGTTATGTAGTGATTATTATTTATTATGGTGCAAATTTTATGTCCTTGGCACAAAATTTCTCAAAGAACAAAGCACAGATCATGAACGACACGGTAAACCCCCAACACACAGCAATTTTTCTGACTTCAATGGAATGCACTCATGAGGGTAGCTAATTATGTCTCCGTTTTGATATTTCACTTTACCATCTAATGAAAAATGTGCCTCATACGTCTACAAAAATGCTAAATAAACAAACGCTCTCTTTCTCCATTTTCAAAAAGCTCCACAATGCAAATGTTTCAAGCTTTAGACCATCTTCTGGTAGCAGTTGATGAATACTTCAGATACCTTCATAATGTCATTCAGAGGCCTCATCATATGTATATGTAACTAAATGTTTGTGTATCTATAATTATACTATCTATATATGCATACATATAACTAAACTCTATATGAAAATAAATGTATAATAATTTCCGCAATTTTCCTCCTATTAATAATATATTCTTTTCTGATCAATGAAAAAATAAACATAAATTAATAAATTTTTAGTAAAAGGCAATTTTGTGAGAGTAATATATATATATATACTGGTGTCCAAAAGTTAAGCATAAATCATAAAATGCGAAAAACATGAGTAAATATTCGTAACATTATTCCAAATTTCTTGCGGATATTAATTGGGTGAAGAAGAAACATTGGGTTTATGCAAAACTTTTCAGTCGACTACATCCTGCGTGAAACACCTGTGCATGTCGGAACGCAGAGAAACCGATTCACGCAGCATAGGCAGTTCAGACAAGTTTCGTGCAACTGCTGTGCGAAGGAACGTTGTTAACCATCAAACAAGGTGAATGATGGCACAAAGACGCCAATTAGACATGTTTGCGGAAGGAAGAATCGTTGGAATGCTGGAATCCCGACGATCACAAACCGAAGTGTCTCGAATTTTGAATGTGGACCAGTCTGTGATCTCAAGACTGTGGCAGAGGTTTCAAAGAACGGGAGATGTTACCCGACAACAAGTATCAGGTCGACAAAGAGTCACAACTCCCTAACCAAGACCGATATCTGGTAATAAGTGCGCGACGTTAAAGGGGCAGTTCTGCCAGAGCACTGGGTTCGGCGCTCACAGTCGTCACTGTCACAGGAATACGAATTTCGAGACAAACTGTTTACAGGAGACTCAATCATGCTGGCCTGTATGCCAGAAGACCAGCAGTTTGCATTCCCCTCACGTCTGCGCATAACCGCGCTCGTTTGAACTGGAGTTTGAAACATCAACATTGGAGTGTGGGAGAGTGGGACAATGGGATGTTCAGTAACGAGTCCCGGTTTAGTCTGAGTAGTGATTCTCGTCGGGTAACGATATGGAGATAACGTGGAACACGTTTTGAACCAAGAAACATAACGGAAAGACATCATTTTCCATCAAGGGGAGTAATGGTATGGGCAGGCATCATGATGGACGGCCGCACTGACCTCCATTTTCTTTGACACGGGGTCTGTGACTGGTCAAAGATATAGAGACGAAGTTCTTGAGCCTTATGTTCGTTTGTTTCTAGGTGCTGTCGGTCCTGACTTCATATTCATGGATGATAATGCGCCATGTCACCGATCGGTGCTGGTTTATGACTTCCTTGAAACGGAAAACATTCAGCACATGTCGTGGCCTGCGAACTCCCTGATTTAAATTTTTATCGCGCATGTATGGGATATGCCCGGGAGACAAATTGCAGCCCTTTCGCACCCACCAAGCTCCGTTACAGAAATGAAGAGAGCTCTCCAAGAAGCTTGGAACCGTTTGAGCCCACAACTCATTCATCATTTCATAGCAAGTATGGTAAATCGCTGTGCAGCGTGCCTGGCTGTCAGGGGTGACCACATGCCTTATTAAACTGCAGCATCAGTATTTTATTTAATGTTTTCTTTCATTTTTTCTTTAAAGTGTGAACGCTTGCTATACTCAGTTTTCTTTCAAACTGCTATTTTGGATAATAAAATTAATTATTATCGTTCTTTTGATTTGCTTTCTTATTTTATAACCATTTTACACTGGCATATCACGTTTCCCGCCATTCTGATTTACAGTTCCTTCTTTATTCACATAATTATCAATTACACTTAATTTTTGGACACCAGTGTATATATATATATATATATATATATATGTGTGTGTGTGTGTGTGTGGATATATATATATATGTGGAAATTTAACAACCTTAAGTCATTAGATGTAAATTTCCACCATCAATCTGATTGCTGAAATTACTCAATAAATCCATAAATATTTTTTCTTTAATAACGATGTATTTTCACTTTTAGAAGTTTTAACATATTTTAAACAGCTGATTCTTTACAATATTTTATTCAAGTCTTTATTGTGTATAAAAGCAATTTTAAGAAAAACGTCAAATAAGGGATAACGTTGAGATATCTTTGTGTAAGGATTTTATTCGAGTGATTTTCTATACAAATTATAAGTTCTAAAAAATATTTCTTGTGGAAATGTATCATTATGTAAATACTCAATTAAAACTTAAACAATCTATGTATCTCAATATTTATCTCCTTTATTTGATTTATATATACTTTATTCTGAAATAAGGTAATCATCTTTTTGATGAATAATTTAACAACAAACACGAAGATTTTGACATTTAATTAGCATTAGAGTATTAGTAGCAGAAAGGTAGAGAAATTGTTTTTCTGAAAAGAAAAGAATAAATTATCTTTGCCAACAGGTTCACATTTGTTTTAGGATAAAATTAAATCAAGAAACGTACGTTCCTATTAATATTTAACATACTAATTAATAACTAATTTCTATTAATATTTAATATACAATGGTGTTCAAAATCATGAAATTTGCATATTTTGCCAATTTTCATGCTATCCGAATGGTAAGACTAAAGCTTCTAAACCAACAATGAAGTCTCTAGTGTCAAATACGTAAACGTATACGTGCATTATAGAGAAACAATGCATTAGAAGGGCACACTGCGATTTTCCTTTTTTTTTTTTTTTTTTTTTTTTGCTTACAGAACTCACCTAAGTACAACATTCTTTTCAACATTCGTTGAAATTCGAAAGAAAACAGACAAAATGAGTAAATACCACAATTTGGATTGCGAAAAATGGCGAATTTCGGCTCGAAGCAAGACATTCTCTTATATAAATTGTTAGAGACTTAATTGGGACGTTCAGCTTCGTGTGCAACTTATGGAAATAAATTAGAGTTACTAAAACTGTTCAAGGGCGTGGGGTCTGGGCAGTCTCGTCGAATAGCCCTGATTCTCATGAAATTTGACATTTGTCCATCACAGCGAAGCATAACAGGAGTTCAATAACTTCTCAGCTCTCCTGTGAACTTCACGCGGCTACTGGAACCTTATTTTCCAAGGTTGTGTGCCCCAAAAGGCTACAAGGGAGATATCTTTTTGCAAGGAGACTTTCTGTGTACCTGCTATTCTCCCTTATACACGAGAGAAGCTTAGCTTTACAAAGAACATCAACTTTGGACTATAAATACATGGAGGACTGTTCTATTCACATGAGTCCCGGTTCATCATTATTAACTTACATTCTTCTGGAAAAAACTAGGAACCTCCTGCCTGGCTTTTAACTTCCGAAAAAACATTACTGCAGAGGAGGTTTAATTGTCTGAGTAGGCATCATTTTGAATGGACACAGGTATCAATTTCTTTATCAGAGGCTCATTGATGGCCATGAATGACATGTATGATGCTTGATGGTCTATGCCTACAATGTTAGCACTGTCATTGGCTCTGAACTAAACTAAGAGATTAAACATTCATCTTCATAGGGTTCGTTTAATCGATGAAATTTTAGAATGGGAAATATATTTGTCTTATATGTTGGACAGTCTGGTCTCCAGATCTAAACCCTATAGGACATTTGTGAGGCGTTCTTGGAGGAAATTACAATTCGCTTTTATTCTCCGAAAAACATCCAATGCCTGGAAAAACTATTGCTAGAAGAGTAGGACCATTTCCCCTACGAATAAATGAACTGTTTAATTTTCAGTATGATTTCATATTATAGCTTTATAATTACCGTAGGGACCATAAAAGTTATTAACCCATTTTTGTGTTCGAAATTGCCAGTACTGTTTCAGATCTTTTGGCATTGAGAAATGCATGTGTATTGTAACGCTCAAGAGTTTGTATCATAACTATATCATGTGGTTATTTTTGTACTATTTCAATTAATGTCCATATCTAATTTCATTAAAATCTGTAAAATCAGTCGTTCTTGAAATATACAACCGAAAGTAAAAAATTCTTTTAAAATTAAACATCAGTATACTAAACTTTATCAAACACTTGAATGAAATAAAAAAAAGAAACCCTTTTTTTTTAATGTAATTATTGGGTTGGTTTATAAATTTATTAAATTGTTATATTATAGTCGTCTAAAGTTCCGAAATAAAAGGAATTATTCTGCATTATATTTCTAAACATTAGGTGCCATCTACAGTTGGAAAAAAAATTATATTTTCGATTACTTTTAATACATAGGAAGAAAATGGTTTAATTTTAAATATTTATATAGGGAAAAGTTTTAATGTCACCTTACTCTACATAAATACTGAATTTCAATAAGTAATTTGTGATCTTAGTAAAATATTTCCTAGAATATTAAATATATATTATATATTTATGCTGCCAATTGTATCCTCTTTCAGCATTTTAATACTATTTTATTACATACAGTACAACATGTTATTAATGGGGTTTGTTTCTTTATTTACGTTTTAAAGGCTTTTAGAATTTTCATTAATTTCTGACTAAAAGTAGGTCTACATTCCTGTATTTTAAATGAATAATCACGATGATCACGATGATCTACCTCGAATATATAGAGATTCATTGATTAGGAACGAAGTCCGAATTCATAGAAAGCAGTAATAAACATTTCTACCTGGATAACAATATTCTTATTTATTTATTGAGCTTCTTGTGGTAAAATTAATATTACTGAAGCAACATAACATTCTCCAACTAATTTCTTTTTCAATATTTAACTAATTATTAAAATAAGAAATTAATATTAGCTATAATTCTTTTATTTTTGTATTTTTCAACTCGCATGATTAAACAATGCTTCATCAAAACTGATATTCAAAATGAATATTCAAAACTTTTCTAAATATGAGATTAAAATAAATTTTAAAACTTTTAGAGAATAGTTTAATCATATGATGGCAAAAAATTCTTAAAATACATCATAAATAAAAATGATTATTTTTTTCAACTTGTAATAAATGTGATCAAAATCTAATCAAGTAGAAAGTTTTAACCGGAATTTATTGGTTTTACCTTAAATATATTAGAAAGTTTCAATCCAATTAAGGGAAAGTCAGCACGCAAATCAAATACGGCGCTAACACAAACAAATGCAGGACAATCTCCTTACCAGTCATAAAACGTCTGAATAAGAAGTCAAACCATGCTTTTGTCTCGAATTGGTATTTCTCAATTTCTTGTTGTTACCAATTTCAAATGGAACAAAATATCTTCCGGCCTACAAAACATACATAGCCAAGGAAAGTATGTCGTAAATAGGAATAACAAATTCGTTTCTCCTGTTATTATTGGTGTCCATGTCCTAGACTTTCAACAAGAGCTGTTAAGGCAGCGACCGTCTTCTCCCCCTTTTTTTTTGCTGTTGTCGTTGTTATTTATTTACCAACCTTCCTGGTGCTCCTGATCCCATTTTATCAGTAAAGAGGTCCTGAAAGTTTCAGTAGAATTCGCCTTTAAACGTCGTTTTAAGATCTCTGGACCCAGTGTGCGTTTCAATCTAATTTAGACTGCTCTGTATACTTTCTTCTAAAATACTACCCCCAAGTGCAAAGGGGCATTTTCGTCGGGCCTTGTCTTTATCAAATGTTACAAGATTCCGTGTCTTTCGATGCACAAAAACGGGTGAAATCGAAGGTTGAACGTAAGCATGTTAGCAAGAGTTATTTATTTTTCGATAGTTTTTTCCTTTCAGCCACGAAATGTAATCGAAATATATTCTGCTTACGGTAAAAATTATGACCTCCATTGGTAGACAGCAAATACCAGCAGTAAAATACATCCGAAAGAAAAAGCAGCCCCGTATTTTTGAATTCATTTTTAATATCGGCCTCTACTTCACTCTTGGGACTTGGAAAAAGATTAAAGCTCCGCTGCTTTATTGGCCATCCCGGGGATGTAGTTTTGTCTCGTTTCTGATGAATTTTTTTAAAAATGCCAGAAAAATAAAAAGCGTATAGGATTTTACCGTCTATTGAAATAGAGAGATATTGTAGTGGGAGTATCTGGAATGACCATAGTTACCACACAGATGGTCCGACAGAGTAAATATTTCTGTGACTTATGCATAACGTAAAATGGAAGAAAATTCTGTATATCTCGTTTCACTGCACCTTAGAGAATTCCCAACTATGTAACTGTTTATAATGGGATAAAATTAAGATTTAAGTTATTTAACATGTAATGGACTTCTTATATAATTATTTAGTATACATCAATAGTCTTTCAAAGTGAGGTATTTTAATGAGAATACAATTTTATCAATATTTCAGCCTGACTTTGCTCAAAACTATATGTATAGGTAGTTTACGGCACAGTCAATGAAATACATCTCACAGTCGGCTTAAAATGAGCAAATAAATGACACGAATATAAATATATAACATATTTATTTCTATTTTGGTTAATGATTCCTTCAAGATATCATATGAACTGATTTGTATAGGTAATGATAATTACATTTTCGATGATAAAAATCAGTAAAATATTGGGAAGTTTGTAAAGTAAATAATATATTTACTTGTATAATGATGCATTTTTAAACAACCAATGTAGGAAATATTAATTTACTGAAACTATATTTAAGTTGATTTAAAGTAGTCAAAATTATATTATATTAATATAAACTATTTCTTGTTGAAAAGAGGTTTATGTTTAGTGGTCTGCAACCTAAATCTTTCAATAAAAAAATATAATATAATATACTACTACTTTAAACTGAGTTTTTCAACTATTAAATTTTATCAGTATGATGTCCACTATTTAGTTTAGTGATTGATCTGCAAATTTTTCAGTTAAGGAAACTTTTATTAGAATTAGAATATTTATAGGAACCTGTTCAATATCCGTATAAATTATTAAACAAATGATAATTTCAGAGTAATTACAGGATATAAAAATGTTAATTAAAAATACCAATTAAAAGACCTTAATAAAAAAGTATACCTACTTCTGGTCAGTTCAATAAATTTGCTTTAATTAACTTATGCATCAGGTAAAATGGAAGTGAAATACGAAAAATAATATGAAGAAGTATTAAAAAAATAATAATATAAACTCTTTGGAAGGTTGTGAGTATCCTAGGTTCCATGGAATATAGTACAATGAGAATGTTCAATGTAGATCATTAAGATGGTGTAAAGTTATTTAAAGCAGTACGTATACTAAAGATGTTTTTAAAATGTAAATGTTAGGGGGTTGATGACATTAACTAGACACCCTACTTATTATGAGTTTAAAATATACTAAATATACTATGCTTGCCAGATAGAATGGTTTTCCTTTAATGAAGAACGCAACTGAAAAATAATACAAAAGCCTCTATTAATTATGATGAATGGTGCGTTATTCTAGAAGCTATATTTAGTCATGGGATAATTTAAAAAAATTTTAAGATTATTTTTTTAATTTAAATTGCTGGTCATTGGAAGTGTCTGAATTTCTAAATTTCCAATGCCGAACAATTATCAGTGAATCTGAATCTGCATGCATCTTTGATGTATCTTACAAAGCATTTTTTCTTAATCTGCACCCATCTGCTGTATCTTGATGTATCTTTTTATCGTCCCTTTTGATACATATCATTATCTTTTATCGTTCTTTTGATGTATCTTTATATCATTCCTCTTGATATATATCTTTATATCATTCATCTTGATATATATTTTTATATCATTCCTCTTGAAATATCTTTATATATGTAATAATCTCGCATATTTCCTTTTTAATTTAAATTTTAAAATAGAAGATCCATTTCTTATTGCTAAGTGGAGAATTTTAAGAATTGTTTTAAATTTGGCTTGATTGAATGAAAATGATTTTATTCAATTTTTTAACTTGTTTGGCCAGAGTACCCAGCAGAAATATAAAAGTGATGATGAAAAAGTATCGCCGATAAAGGTTTTTAATATGATAGATATTTTAAACTTTTTGTCACATATATTTCATTGCATTTTAGGAAGAACTTTGTGTTTTAGTGCAGATAATCTTAAGTACAATAACCTTTAAATAATTAATGCACAATTATCTGATTATTAATTGACAATTTATTCATATTCCCCTCTCAAGTTTCTCATTTATATTCCATTAAATCCAAAACTATGCATCAATAAACAAGCTTGAATACCACTACTACCCTTTGCCATCAAAGATCCCTAAACGGTTACCTCACAGAGTTTCCTGGGCTTTCAATATCGATGGCAATTCAGAATTTTCAAGGATTGCCAATTTTCATATGCCATGGAACCATCGGTTATTTAGTGACACTCGAATGACAACTGGAGTAGCATTAACACTTTCAGTAGTAAGATAGCAGTGAAGATACTGGAAACTCATTTAATACTGCTTTGATCGAGGCACTATGTAGAAACGTAGACAGACTAGTGCCTGTCTTGTATTGAAAGATAGCGTTTAAAAGCCACCACCAAGAGCTTAGATATGTACACGTAATTTAGTTTGGGTTGAGGGAGCGGTCACTTCGATCATCAATACATTTAAACACCAAGGCTTGTCTGAATGATAATGATTGCTCGAACAATCGCCATTAGTTACTAAATTGTTAATGTTCACCGGTTTAACTGCGTGAGTCAGCTGATAGAATAAGGCAATCACTAGGTATAGGGACGTTATGTAATGAAGGAGAAGAGCGAGTATATCGATAAAATAACCTGGAAGAGCTGAAGAGGGGATGAAAATGGCGAGCAGAGGGATCTGTGCACATAGAAAAAGTATTACACCCAAAAGCTTGAAACCACAATAAGTAGAGCTACCTCCGTTGTTTTGAAGCCTCTCCTCTTACACTGGCACCTGGACTCAGCACATGAAATCCACA
>BPLR01010462.1:0-116317 GCA_021605095.1 Caerostris extrusa | reverse complement strand
TTATACACATAAATAATCTAGATTATACAGAAATAAAGCTTGCTTCAAAGAATTAATACCATTTGATAGTATAGAAAAAGTCTATCAAAAATCTTTTTATACATTACTAAACTTAAATAAATTTGTATTTAACAAAAATACTTTAATGTCAATAAATGAAAACCAGGAATCTCTCTTGAATCTAAGTGTATAATAATTAATAAATAATATTATATTAGGGATGTCAAATAACACTGCACAAAAATACTTTCTTTTAGCGCCTCATTTAGTAAAGGAAAAAGGTTAATCACTTCGTTCTCTTTCATTATTAAGTATCAACAGTAAAGCTTTCGTTTAATTTATGGTAAGAGAATGTAAGGTTTACAATACCCGACTCGTGGCTCAGTGGTAATGTGCGCCGCTGGTGAACGATAAGGCTCGTTCCCACCGAGGCGAGAGAGACGTGAAGTCCAAGAAGCAAGCGACAAAATTTTTTCGGACCCCTTCACAGCGAAAGAGCGTCAGAAATAGCATTGCGCCTAGTGAAAAACCGCTTCGAGTTGAAAGTTGGGCAACTCAAGCGGCGGACTGCAAACCGGTTTTCGGCGACCGCGGTGAGCTAGTGATTGGTCAAATTTTTTCGCTTGCATCTTCTCGCCTTGGTGAGCACGAGCCTTGCACAGGGCTGAGGTAGCTGGCTTTTTGTTATAGACACTGTTTCAAAAACGAGAAAACTCGATGGCGTTTGTGATGTTCAGCATCTTGCCACGTAAGTCGGACTGCTTGGTGGGAGTTTTCGGGTTTTTCTCCCATACGATGCGCAAGTGGGCACTGCCCCCTTCTTCAGCAACATGGAGCAGAAGTCAGACTTCTACCTACAGGGGTTCCATCGCAACAGAAGCTGCCCTCCCCGCCTTTCCCTCCTTCCATGAGACCACAAAGGGGTTCTTGGACTGGGTCTAGATGTTGCTGTCTACCAAGTGAGGAAATAAACAAGATTTACAATTTTTTATCTCAAAACTAAATTATTTATGGTATTATCATTATTAGTCTCTTCAATCAATAATAGGAAACAAAAAAAAAGAACCCAAATGTATCAATTTATAGTCAGAAAGTTCCATGCAAGTTTTATATTGTCAAAAGTGGTTTAAACTCATTACTAGAGAATTCGAAACCATCAACAGATTGGTTTGGTTTCTCGCTCTACTATCATTTTGTGCACACTTTGAACTAATTAGACTGGACCGACGATTTAACGTAGATTCCGAATCACTAACAAACATCTATGCCACCAGAATTCAAACCTAAAGACTGGGTGGTACAAAAGACCAGAGTTCTAGCTAATTGGTCATCAGACCACAACCGTCATCAGAACATTCGAATCTTAGCCTACTGCATGCTAGCTGCACACTTACATTACATATTTAAATATATTAATTTTCTACTACATTAGTACTTGCAAATTGTTTTTTTTTTTTCATATTGTTATCTTTAGCGTGAGATTTTTAAATTTTTTATTTTTTTAAATTGAATACACCCTTGTCAAAAGCCGCCAAACTATCTAACCAAACTTGCGCTGCTGGCTTTACAAAAGACCTATTTGACTTTAACTTGTAACTTAACAGTAAAAAAATGGCAGCATAATGATGATGAAAAATCAAAATTTCAGTTATTTTTAGATTTAAAAACTCTGAATTTTTTTTAAAAACAGAGGCTACTTATTAATAATGTTGTAGTTCATAATAATTAAAATTTGTGTTCATCAAGGTATTCATTAATGGTATTTTTTTTTTTATTACAAATTTTTCATTTACTTCAAATGAAATTAATTTTTTAACCACAGAAAATAAGTCGCATCTCACAGTTTTAAAATCACTTTTTATTTAAATTCACATATCAGTTTTATATGCATTCTAAAGATTTAGAAACTCAGCGCATTTCTCCATGCTTCAACAACTGAGACTGATTTATTACCCCTCTGACTGGTCAAAGTATTCTTTCTCCCAATTCTCAGCGCTGCTAGTGCTCCAATTTGACCTTGGCTGCACTATTTTTAATTTTGTTTTGTCAAATTTTTGCATTATCATCATTTACGTTCCTTTGAAGCTAGCCCTTTTTATAATAATTTGATGCTCTTTCGATATAATTTTGATTATTATAATTATAATTTTTTTGATCATTTCTTCTATTCCTTACTTAAAAATTATAATAATAATAACATTAAAAAAAATATGTATATATCTTTTATTTATATAATTCTTTCTGTGCATATGTTTATCGCTGAACTCCTTCTAAACGGCTGCACCGATTTTGATGAAATCTTTATTGTGTGTTTGACAAAACATTGAGAATGTTTTTGTGCTATTCCCTTTGTTGTAAATCGCCACCAGAAGGTGCTGCAGTCTATCCACTTCTATACCATTCAACCAATCTCTATAAAAAATTGGTAGTAATATGTATTCAGTATGGAAAATAGGTTCGCGCTATCCACTTTATTGTTACTTGCCACCAGATAATGCTGCTGTGATGGTGCTTCATCTTATATACTGTACAAACGAGATCCATTAAAATTTGTATGCACATATGGAACATGGAAAATATATTCGCGATATGCAATTTCCTACAATGGATTTTTTTTTTTCTTTTGGCAGACAACGTATGCCGGGTTCTAGTATATATATATGTATATCTTACTCTTTTTCTATTTAATCAATGGGCTTAAAGCTTAAGAAACTTTTCATTCACAAAGCAGGAGATATAGGTTGCTAGGCAAACCAAGGCTCTCCCTTCAACCTGGCAAACTTGTATCTAACATGAAAAGTTGACTGCAGATATAAAAACATATCTTAAATGGAATGCAATTTTTTTTTCAGGCTGCCAAACATTTTGAAGATGAATATGGTATCAAAGCCACAAATTGTATCTCGATGAGATGCGCTATGCCTTTAACATTTGGGAATGCAGAGCTTTTGAGATCGAGGAAACGAAATGGTGTCAGATATGTCTGAAGACGGTAATATCAATCTGCATTTGGAATTAATCAAAAGTCTGTTCCGATGCTCAGACCACACTTTCCCAGCTATCTACTACGCAATGTTTGAACGACACCAAAAAGATAAATTCTATTACAAGTGCCTAAAACTATTCAAAGAACTCGAAAGAAAATTTGAAGAAGTCTTTGAAGGTGATGCGATTCTCTTATTTCCTACCCAACCAGAAGCACCACTGCACTATCTCATGACAATTCCTAAATTTGAGAACTTAGGATACACTGGTGTCTTCAATGCTCTCGGATACCCATCAACCCAAGTTCCAGCAGGATTCAGCAATGGATTGCCCATAGGTATTCAGGTCATAAGCAGACAGTTTCAAGACCATTTGACCATTGCGGCTGGTCTCGAGTTAGACAAAGTTTTTGGAGGCTGGAGTAGTCCTTGTCCTATATCTGTCTAATATAATATTCCTCATTCTACAAGATGTCAACGACTTTTTTTTTTTAAATATATCAAATTATTGCGTTGATTTATTGATTAATTTCCAGGCAGAAAAAAGATTATAATCCCTCATTCAGATAATGAGGAAATCTGGCGCAATCACAATCAATCTTTCTCATAAATCGTTTACGATTGTCAACATTTACTTCACAAAAGATGAATTCAACAATTAATGGCTTAAGTAGTCCATCAACAACTTCCTTCTCCTTCTAGGAGATTTCAATAAACATCCTCTTCTCGGTTTCTCCCTCTTTTAACAACAGTTCTTAAATTCTAGTAGATTAGATCCCCCTCTCTCTAAATATCTCAGAGAGAGGGGATCTAATCTACAGAATTTCACGTTTGAAGCCTCAATCCCCTTCCTTCAGACTTTTTCATTAACCTTTTATAAAAACTTAAACATTCCTACTTACTTTAATTCCCAATTTGCATTCAGTTAGTAAAGATGATAAAATTATTTTTTTCACCTAGGCAATTTTACAATTCCAAAACAAACTGCCACATCACATAAACAAGAACCTTGTTGAACAATATAAAGAAAATTTTTAGCATCTAATACATCAAAAGCCATATCAAACACTAAATATCCAAAATTAATTTTTCTTCAGAAGAATCTTCATCTGGGAAGATCTGAAATTATAATAGCACTTCTTCAAGCGAAATCCTCATTGTTTCTTTTTTTAATCAATCTCTGCATTTGCTCTCAAAAATACATTACATTATTCTAATAGTCTTCAGCTCTCCAAAATTGTAATTTTCAATCAACATTAGTTATCAAACTTCTTGCAGATCACCTAAGAAAAACTTGAACTCAATTTTATTTTCAGAGTTTATCTGAATGTTTGTCTCTTTATGAACACTTTTGGGAGCAATTGTATGTGTTTCAATGTTTCAATTAGAGAATAATTTTGTAAATGTCTTAACTCAAAAAAATTGCATTAAATATTATTATAATTTAATTAAAATTAGTCAAAATTATTTTTCTCCCTAAAAAGAAAATTAAACGTCTTATGTTAGAACATAATTTAAAGGTTGTCTATTTTTAGTACCAAGATAAAATTAAAATTTAATTGACAGACTAATTATAGCGAGGATTTTTATGACTTAAATTATATGAAAGATAATTTACATGACCTTCATTGTACTATTAAAAATGAATTGATTTTTAAAAATTGGTAAAGCAATGATAAACTGATAAATGATAATAATAATAAATGAGTCAAAGTAATATTGGCAAAAATTTATTAAGACGACATTTACTAAAAAAAAAAAAAAAATTAAAATTCAACAAGAATGTAAATCTCTTTAATCATAGCACACAAATATTTTTAAAAAATCCATTCTTTATGAAATCAATGATCAGCAAATATGAATTTTCTAAAATATACATAAAAATTTAACTTACATATGCTGCCAAGAAATAATATAAATTAAATATGAATAAATAAATTTCAAAATATTGCACACAATTATATAGAAAAATAAAAGACTATTTTTACATTATGAAATAAATATCAGAATGTTACTCAATAATACTTATAAATTTACAAAACATTAAATATTTCATGACTAGAATTAATTCTTATATTGGATATAAAATTTTTAAAAATTTCAAATTAGAATAACATATAGATAATTTTATTTTCCATACAATTAACAAATCTCAACGAGAAAATTAAATAATTAAATCAGTGATTGAGAATTCAAAATAAAAATGAAAAGTTAAATATGTTAGCCTACATAAAAAATGCTTAATGACTTTTAAACACTAATAACTTACAAAATGGTAAACTAAATAATATTATATCATTCAAATGTGAAATACAAATTTTTTAACAAAAATACTAATACTTTATACAATACAGGAAGCTAATTAGTTCATGAGCAAGAAATAGGCATGATTAACATAGCACCATTTATAAATTGATTTAAAACCTGAACAACAATATCTGTCAAGCTAATAAAAAATAAAGCATTAAATGTATATTCAATAAAAAATATTAGATAAAATAAATGTATAATTATTCACTTGAAATGCCGATGTATGTTAAACTCAAAAATTAAAAATAGAAAATTTAAAAGTTAAATAGCACAAATGAACATTTTCATGTTCAGAATATTTGCATTGAAATATCAAATGTAACTTAACTTCCTTTTTAATGAAATGTTTAATCATTTATCATTAAAAATTAATCATCATTTAATTAATCAACAAACATTTTACAATACCATCACACATTTCTAAAGCATTAGATACAACATCAATGCTTATACAAAAAAAGACATAAGCATTAATATATAAATTACACAAACAGTCAATAAGAGTATAAGAACATGAATTATTTACTACAATGGCATAAAATGGGATTTTGTTCTTAAAAGTGAATTCTAAAAATGATAAAACATAATTTAATTCATAATATATTTTCTTTTTTAATCCAAAAAATTTCAATGATTTATATCCTCTTAATCACATTTTAATTCATAAAATATATAAATATTAGGCACAGATTTTCTTTCAATAATTTATAACATTTTTTATTTAAATTTACAAAATTGAAAATTTTTCATTTGTAAAGTTACTTAAGTTGTATATTTCAGACATCAATACAAGAACTCCCTACAGATTCATTAACTCATCAAAATATTCTAAGAAAATTACTTCCTCTATTGAGATTTTTAATTATAAGTACAAATGTAACAAAAAACTTTCAAAAATTTTATAAAAATTAATTGGAAGTTTAAAAAAACAAAAAGATTTCTGTTGAAAGACTAATATAAACCATTCAATAAACACAAATTTTCCTTTTTGTAACAATATACTGACAGAAAATGTATTGCCAATAAAATTTTAAGATGCACAGATAGTGATTAAACTTATAAAAAAGATATTTCTGATCAATTTAAAATTTATTTTCAATTTACTTATTGTAATCAAACAAATGTAAAATTTATTTAAAAAGAGGCAATTTTCCCACTTGCTTAAAATAGTTTTAAAAATTACATAATATCACAAAATAATTGCTGCCGTGTTTTTTGTGCATCAATAAAATATTAAAAATCGAATTATGCTTCAGATAACACAGAAGATGCTATTTTTATTTCATAAAATTGTTTATTTTTAGAAAACCAAAAATATCCATTCAAAAATTGGACTTTATTTTGAAGATCTGTTTAAAATATATTTAAGGTACTACAATGCATACATATTAATTTTTTATGTTTGTTTGCTTTCATTATTCAAATAACATTCCATTTAAAAATTATAATTTTTATAAATATTATTATTACTATATTATATAAAATTAATCTCCTTTTCTGAACATAATCTTTTTCAAAAATCTTATTGGTGAATATTCTAATAGATTACAGTATGTGAAATACAAAATAATACATACACTTATTTTAAACAAATAGACTACAAATCTTCCTTATAGGAAATTCATAAGCTAATCAGCATAAAAATAGATGATGCTGACTTTCTGTTCCTCTCCTGTATTCTGAGAAGTATAATTATCAAACTGATAAGATCTAACTTAACTTTATAAGAAAAATATGTAATAAGTTTAAATTTCCATAAATAATAATTATTAAGTATCCAATAGTGTGTTCCTAAAAATTAAAATTAAGAACAGTATAAAAGGGAACAACTGAAAATGATATCATAATAAGAAAGAATCACCCAATCAAAAAATGGAAATGCATCCTTAAAACACTCCTTTGCCAAAATCTGTGAATTCCAAATTCGAAACCAAATGAAAAGATACTTGAAACTTGATAAATTAAAATCTGAATCCTAATATAACCAGTTTTGCCTTTATTAATGTCATACTTTTTAAACAATTTAATCACTATGTTACACAACACAAAAAATTGCCTTACTCAAAACAGAAAAGAAACACCTTATAAACCTGCAAATATAAAGATTTTTATTGGTATGATCTTTAAGTAACTTGCATAGTAAAACAAGGAAATACTGATAAAAAAAATTATTGAAGTTTATTTAACGAGTTATTATTGTATTTCTTATTAATGTTGTTATAATTACTATTCACATTAGTTGTTCATTAAATATTTACTCAAACATATCTGAAAATATTACAAATGTGGTTAGCACTATTTATTATTCATATAAAAATATTATTCAGCTTAACAAATGCACATTAAAATTTAGAAATATATGTAAATGGGACACAGAATATAGGTGAAAAAAAACCCCAAGTTAAAGTTAAGTGAAAAAAACTTTTTTTTTTTCATTTTATTATGCAACATGAAAACATTGTGTGCCACATTTTAAAATTGTTTAAAATCTTTTATAAACAAATTTTAAAATAATATTCTAATATGGAATTCACAACATTTGTTTTGCTTTTTTAAAGGAAACTATATTCTTATAATACCAAGTTTTTATGATTGAAATATAAGGTTTATGAATCATTGCAGAAATGATTAACGAACTTCTAAAATGGTCAAATTAAAAATTTTACTATTGGCTTAGATGTCAGCATTTATACAAGATTTTCCATTTTGAGATTTTATTTTCACAAAAGACTGTTTCAATACAATTCAAAACATTGAATATATTTCATATGAACATTACTTTACAATTAATACAATGATACACTAATAATCAGATGGATTTTATTTTAATTTGTGCCTTTATGAAAATATATATACATGTAAACTAAAATTATGATGTTTGTGATTAATTTATTTATGTTGCTATCTATTTTATCAAAGAATTATAAAAATTATTATTAATATTATAGTTTTTTGTCATTTACATATTAAAAGCTCATAAGAAAAAAATGAATATTCGTTTTTCAACAAATATATACCTTATTTTTCAACACATTATAATATTTTCAATACTGTAAAACATAAAAACTATAAATAAAATCATTATAACATTGAATTAAAAACAAAATTTACAAATTTACTTTTAAAGTAAAAATTTTAAATACTACAGTTGTCAAAAAAATAGCATCTACTGCATAAAAGTTTGATATTCCAAAAGTGCATCACTTTGTACATAAAAGAGATGATGATAAAGTATATCAAAAGATAAGTATACAAATATAACAGCACAATGATAACTAAGATGATGCAAAGCTATTTTTACAAAGTCAAATTCCATGTGTACAAAACAAACATTTATAGTCAAGAATAATTGTTTTCCACACATGACAAATATAAATGGTACCATAGTTATATATAGTCCATTTTCTTTCAAATTTTTACAAAGAAAATTTGGCAAAATTAAATTATTACAGTTATAAACTGTAAGTAAAAAGTACATAATTTTTATTTATTACTATAATTCTCCTAATTTTTTTTCAAAAAATATTAAAACATGAAAAAAATTTAATAAAATATTTAAAAATACAACACAATACTACAGAGTTTTATGAAAGACTTAAAAATTATGCTGCAAAAAATATATAAATAAACAGATTTAATGACTTTGACGATTTTTAAATTTGACGATTTAAAATTCTTCAACAGTTATTGTTAATTAAATTAAATTTATACTAGATAAAATATACTTAATAATGCTATTAATATTAACATTTTTTTAGTTAAAATTTTTATATTTAAAAATAGTTTTGAAAGGGATCTTTCCTTTTTTAAAATGTATACTGAGTGAATTATTTAAAATATGCAAATATCCATAGAAATTAAGCAAATATCTAATATTTTTAATTGCATTAAATAAACCAAAAATTTCTTTTATCAATTAAAAATATAGATTAATACTTTTAAATTACGTCAGAATGTTACAAAGATTTTATATTCTTTCCGCCTATTTCAACCGTGAAAATCAAGAAATTGTTTTAAACTTATTTTTTTTTAATTAATATTTTCAGTACATTGCAATAATTCCTTTTTAAAAACTATTCATATATTATGAAAATTATATACTCAATTAACAGCAAGTATGGGAAACAGTTTATGAAAAGCTTATAAAATACATGAAGGCAAAATAACTAAATGACTAGTATGTACAATAGGTATAAAAACTTTATCCCATTTTTAGAAAAATGTATTTGATCACAACATTGCCTTTTTTTAAAAACCACAATGACTGAAAGCAAATGAAACTACATTGGACTGTATGAACCATCAGACCAAGCTTCAATGCGTCTATTGGGTGAACACCCTACTAATGAAGTTTCTCTACATGGTTCCAATTCCTCTGCAAGAGCCCAATTGATTTTACCTAAGAGAAAATACTAGCATAATATACAATATGAAAAACATGTATCTTACAAAATATTTCCAAGATCTTTCCCATAATTTAAAAACAAATTTATTATTAAATTATAAAACATTACAGTTAAAGAAGTTACTTTTTATAACAATCAAGCAAATAATTCAATAAAATTATATTTTCAGGATAAATATTCCCGAAATATTTTTGTTGTGTTGTTGAAAGTAAAAGAAAAGTTATTCTGATTACATATTATGAAGATTTATTTGAAATAACTGTTAAATTTTTTAATTTAAAAATATTTATTAAAATTATCATTCCAAATATTTTCTAAAACACCGACTAAAAAAATTTAACTATAGATTGACATTTCTTATAAATTTAGGCAAATTTATTTTTTATAAAATAGCCAACATTAAATGTATGTACTTTTTCATAATGCATTTGAATGTTATTTTTTTTTTTTGCTAAGATTTTTTGTATTAATAACACTAATTTTCATATTTTAGTTAAAAAATACAGTGTAAACAACGCATACACAAAAAAGAAATAAATCACAAATACAACATTTTAACTATAATCTCACCATTTTGATTTGATCTTTTGGGTGACATATAAACACAAGGCTGCCCATTTGATACAGTTTCACTAGCAGGTCTGATTGAGGGAGTTCATTCAACTTGGATATGTGACTTATGTTATTCGTATCATGTATTTCAGGCACAATACGGTTTTTGAATCTTTTTTTATTCTTTTTACTTTTTTTCTTCAATTCTAGAATAAAATTGATTTTTTTGTTTTAGTCGTAATACATATATATTAAAAAAAAAATTATTAATGGTAGGTACATATTTTGTTTCACAAGTTATCAAATTTTCCATTTATGACTTAAGCTTGTAAAGAGACTAGGGAACATCCACTAAAGCCACAATTTTTTTAATGTGATGAATAAAATTTAATTATTCATTATTCTGCATATAATGCTTTTTTTTTCTTTTTTTTTTTTGGTAATAATTGCACAAAATTTTTAATATGTGCTATAGAAAAAAACCATTTTTAAAATGTAAATATAAATTTAAACGTAAATATAAAAACGATTAATAGACATACACATTCATCCAATCAGCGATCATAATGCTATGTCAAGTCAAGTACACATTCACTTAAAGCAAATAAGAATTTTTACTTCCAAATTCTTTTAAATTAGACAGTAATTTAATTAATATGTGCAGCTCACAACGAAAATTTCTTCTAAATGGTGACTAAAAGAGGAAGTAATTGGTTAAATATGAGGAAAAAAATGAAGAATATGCTAAATATGAGACATCTTGAAATTAAATAATATATAACTATCGATGAAGTTTTATTCCTGTATTAAAATTTGTTTCATATGAAAATTTTTAAGAATTTTAAGTTGCCATACACATAAAGCTATAGCAACATAACAGATACATTACATAAATGCAAAAATCTACCAAATATTTAGAGAAATAAATTAAATTTAACCCATAAGGCAATAAAAATTTCACATTATTTTTTTACCTTTTAATGACAGACAAAATTTCATGATTAAAAAATTCATATTGAAATTTCAGGAAAATTTGAAATTACTGTAATCTCTTTTATGCAATGGGTATAAACAGAAATATAACAGAAAAACACATATTAAAAAAATTTTAATTTTCTCATAAAAGAACACTTTATATTTTTGCAAAAGAAAGGCTTCATTTACATCAGGATACTTTTCTTTAAAATTATATGAAACCAAACAGCAATCCGCAACCATATAATAAAAAAGTTTGCAAAAGTTAAAAAAAAAAAAAAAGTGGCTAAATAAATTTTTTGAATGAGCATAAGAAATTCATATAACATCTTAAATTATTGTATTCAAACTTAATTCATTTTATTTTTTAATGAAAAGCATACATTTTATAATCATAATCGCTATCTGATAATTGTCTATACCATTTGCAAACTAGTTCCGAATCACTTTCATTATCATAAAAATGTGTCTTCAATAGATCTTTTAGTATAGATATAGATTTCCACAAACTTCATGCTTGTTTTACACAGCTCTTTCTTTTCTTACAGAGTATAAACTCTAGCTACGCTTTTGGTGATGGTTTTAACTAATTTTTCATGTCGTTTGCCAACATCTGCAGCCTAAATTATAATTTATAGGCTTGTCCAGAATTAGAATCCTTAAAAGAAAACCAATTTTTGATTTACTCTAAGTTGAAGAGTATCTCAAATTAATTTTGCAATGAGAAGGGCGGATTGGTTTTTCTTTGCATTATCTCTTTCTCACTTATGATATCTTAAGTTTAATTCAGTAAGATCATTATCACTTAAAATGCTATTCAGAACAATTTATCTAAACCATAATGACTAAAGCAATTAAAATAATCTCTGCCAACTTCATAAGTCACTGTTTGAATGGTTGTATTACCCCCGGCACACACATCCTGTCAAATCTTTTTATGAAAAGGCATTTAAAGTAATTGGTCTTATTTAAGCAGAAGCACATGCAAAATGAATTAAATATTTAAGAATAGAAAGTTGTTTCCAAGCTATTTATGGCAAAAGACTCAAACTTTTTTTTTAAGTTGCAATTACATCGCGATCTTGGCTGAAGAAGACTTATCGCATTGAAAATTTTTGGTTGAATTAAAAACTGCAGAACTTCAAAATTGCATAAACATTATCTCCATAAAAGAAAGCCTTACAGTATTTATATAAACACACAAATTGTGTATTTGCAGATTACAAAAAATAATAAATACTAATAATACAACTGAAACTATGGGGGGGGGGAATTCACACTTATAACATCTTTTATATGTAATCTTCTTTTAAAACTTTTTGATAGTCATACATATCATAAATGAATTTATGTCTATGTATGTTTTTAATGTTCAATTACTTAGTCAACATAATGACAATAAGCAATAACATATAAATATTTTTAATCATATGAAATGGAGTTGCATTACAGTTCTCAAAAAAATGTTTTAATTACCTTCATCTTCATAGGCAAATGGAGAAAGAACACCACCATTACATATTCCAGAAGAAGGCACATTAGGTTGTAATCCTATATTGTTTTTTAAACTTTGTACTTTCTGATTTAATGGTTGAGGTAAAAGTATCACTTCTTCTCGATTGTTTGCCTCTGAACTGTTAGTTGGACTGACATGGATAACTTTAACTGTAGGTGTCGTATCTTGTAAAGTCTTGAGTTTTTCTTTCTCTTCAATTTCAGCCTAACAATGAAAAAAAAAAACAATATTTGCACTCAAAGACTATATCTTGAGATAGAAAATTTCACAACTATTACAAAAAATTAACTTTTAAACATAAAATTTTTAAAAATTTGTTTTACTTTTTTAATTTATTTCAAATAAGAAATTTTGATGTTTGTCTAATTATTTTTCTTTTGTATTTACCTTTAGAGAATCCTACTTTACATTAACTTCTTGAGATTAATAAAAAAAAATGATTTATTCTACAATTATTAAATGATACTTTATCAACCTAGTAATTATTTGATACTAATATAATGTATATTATAAATTACTCATAATTCAACAGAAAAAAATCAG
This sequence comes from Caerostris extrusa, assembly GCA_021605095.1. Classification (NCBI taxonomy): domain Eukaryota; kingdom Metazoa; phylum Arthropoda; class Arachnida; order Araneae; family Araneidae; genus Caerostris; species Caerostris extrusa. Next base: position 103,031 of record BPLR01010462.1, on the reverse strand, counting down.
TTTAAAGTAAATATACCTTAATAATATCACAAGACTTGAAAGGATTTCCAATAATAACATCATCATCATCATCACAATTATCCTCTTTTGATTTTGATGAATTTTCTGCAGCCAGCCTTTCTCTGGTAGAAAAATAATAATAATAGTTATTATAAGTATAGAAAATATTAGTTAACATTGTTTGAACAATAAAAAAAATTAACTAATTAATATTTTTGAATATATGAAGGCATAATAAAGACTATTATTTTAATAAAATTAATTTATAGATAACAGATAGAATATCCCTTACAATATTAGAAAAAGTGGTGAACATTTTGTTCTTTACTAAAATATTATTGAAGTTTTTAGAAAAATTTTGTTATAAATTTCTTATTTAAATAAAATAAAGTAAATATATTTACTAAATCAAATATATATCCTAAACACACACACAATTAATAAAAAGCATTATTTGTTGAAAACCTATGAGTCGAATAGAAATTAATAAAAATTCACTTAAAAATATAACTAAGGTTTCTTATAAAATTTTGTCACTGCCCCAACTAAACACTTTAAAATATTGTTAAATATTTTGATGATTTATTTTATAAAATTTAATGAAGAGAAAGAAATTAACTGATAAAATATACAAATTGCACACAAATAAAAATGTTACATTACGCTGTCTTAGCAACTAAATAATTATCATAAATTGCAGATTTTATATACACAACAATAACAATAGGACTACAAGAATAGAAAAAATAAGACAGAAAAAAAACCAAAAGATAAAAAAATTAATCCAAAAAGATTTTTTAATGAAAAAAAAATATACTGCAAAATAAATAATTCATTTTATAACATAAAGCACCTTTTTTATCCACAATTCAATACTATATAACCACCTGTATAACATATGAAATACTATATAACCAATAAAAAATAAGCTATTAAAAAGGAAGAAGAATAAAGCATCTCTGAGAATTATATAAAATTTAAAAAATAGAAGAATGACTATGTATAATGCAGTCAAAATAATTAAAAGACCTAAACATTTTTCTATAAAATCTCAGTTTCCCAAAATTTAAACAGAATTTTTACTTTATTTCTTAAATACTACAAATAATTAACCTGAACTGACGAAAAAAATAATAATTAATTTTGGCACCAGATAAAAGGTATCAAAAAGCTAGACACAAACAATTATTTTTTTAATTGATAAAAAAAATTCAAACATGAAAAATATTGTTACAAAATTTGGATTCACAATTTCATAGAAAATATAGGTTTTTGAGCACCTATAAGAAAAATTATTAAAATATACCTCTCTTCTCTTATTTTTTTAACTCGCTTCATTCTTTCCAATTGTTCCTTTTCTTCTTGTTTCTTTTGTTCACTGACTTCATCTTTAACTCGCTTATGAAGTTCATTAAAATCTCGACTGATTATACCTATCAACCAATTGAAGCCTTCTTGTATGCCAGGATCCTTCAATTTTGTTTCATCATACAGAGCACAAGATGCCTCCTGCAGATAAAGAAAATAATAAAAATTCAATAACGAATGATGTATTAATTTTTTAATATATTTAAGTGTATACACATATCTTCTTCTTAGATATTTATGTGCGAATATTAAGTCTTTATATAATTTCATGCACTATAAAAAAATGAATTTAAAATATAGAGGAACTTGTTCAAGTATTTAATAAATGATTAGACGTATCCTGATGAAAATATTCCTTTCAGATTTAAACTAAATTATCAGTACTAATCCCATAATCAAAATGGTAGCAAATATTCATAAATGCTCAGTAACACACTTTTAATATAAAATGCAGAGTAAGGATCCATAGACTTTGAAAGGCTGTCGGCACATGTATTAATTAAAACTTGTTTGTGAACTGTACAACTTGAAAGTTAACTCTTTAGTTTAGAAAGTTACTCTTTCATTTAGATAACGAATATAACTATGTAAACAATATAATCAAAAGTAAATGAAATAACATAAAAACAAGTATAAGCATTTATGTGTGACACTAATGTTTTAGTTCTGTCTCTATATTGTCAGCTGCATTAGGAAAAAAAAAAAAAAATTAATGTTTTGGTATTTGGCTCAATTTTGAGGTAAATAAATATTTTTGTCAAATAATTTTTATTTGTCGTTTTCCTAATATTCATCCTAAAAATGTTTAAAACAAATACAAATTGATACAAGCAAATTTTTGCATTTTAATGCATTATCTAAAAATGATCACAGTGAATTTGTTCAGTTTAAAAAAAATAATCAATTTTTGAAATAAAAATTTGCTAAAAGTTAATATCTTTATAATCAACAATGCAGAAATTAATGTATTAGAATAAGACAAAAGATACTGAAATCTGCTCAGCAAATTTCAACTTATCATGTATAAAGATGTAAGAATATATCAAAGTGAACATTCGAGAACGGGTGAATAAACTGGGGAACATGACAATGTTTAATAATGCAAGAGATATATAAAGCAATTCATTGGAATACTACAAGAATGGCCAAATTCAACAGTCATGAATACAGCAATGTTGAATAGATCAAGAACTTCATGAAGAATGAATTGTTCAAGAATCTCTAAAAGAATATACAAAATTAAGATAAATGTAGCCATAAATGAAGAATGAAGTATTTCAAATTCTACATGTAAAGTTATCAAATTCTACATGTAAAAGTTATCAAATTCTACATGTAAAGTTATCACATTCAATAGCCAAAAGAATATATCAAAGTTTGAAAATTCTAGGCATAATGAAGAATTCCAAATACAATAAGTAGCACTATACAGCTCCATAAGCATGGGAAAATGCTAAAAGTGATAAATATGAAACTTCAAAAGAAGGAATTGATCAACGCACTACAAGTACTTATAGCCATTGGATATATAAATGTTTAAAATCCCAAGCCAAAACATGAAAAGTGTTTCAAAACCATACTACAAAACACTTCAAGCAAAAGCCAAATTCTCCAGAAAATTCCTGAAGACTAACATTTTTCATGAAGCATTTCAAGAGTTAAGGTGCCCAAAGTACCATTTTCCACCAAAATTTAAAATGGAGTTTTATTTGCTTGGCCCACATTTTCGGATAATGTCTTGTGGTTAGGGGCCCGTGACAACATCATGTTCACACATGATAATAAACATAAAATAATATAAATAGACACTCTGCATCCAAATTACAGCATAATTTTCAAAAATTCTAGCTTTTGGTAAATTAGAAAACATTGGATTTTTTTTTTTTTTTTTAATATTGAATATGATTTATCTCTAAATATTAATCTGCAAACAAAACTTTAAGTCTTTAAAACTAAAACTTAAAAAAAAAAAAAAAAAAAGTCTTAAAAACTTTATACTGTCCCAATTATAAAAAATAATTACCATTACAATAAATAAATTATATGATGCGCTGTTTATATATATTTACCAAATTTATACTTTTCAACACATTCTTTTATAATTTCCATGATTGATTTTATAAATTTTTAATATAAAATGTAAAAAAAAAAATTTTTTTTTAAGGAGCATCAAATTTTTTTAAATAAAAGTTTAAATGAGCATAATAGGAAAAAAAGTAATGAATAAGTTTACAAAACAATCCATATCAATAAAAAATTATGTCTAATTGAAAATAAGAATGCATAACAACAACATAAAAAATTTTAACAAGTTACAATTATGGTGATAATGATGCAAATAATAATTGAGTGTACCTTTCTAATAATACCTAAAGAATATTGCCTCACATTTTGAATCCTCACCTTAAATTGTCAACAATAAGGAAACTCAACTCAATTCAATTATTGATAAATATTATCAAATTTTTATACAAGATAAATTTTAAATTTTCTTTTTATCACATTACATAACATATTGATTTTGTAAATAAAATTATGTTGATAAAATATTTAAAAAGGACTGAAAACATGTCTCATTATATATTTCTCCAAGGACAATTTAAAGATATTCTATTAACCTCCTTTGAACAATGTTTAAAACAGAAATTAAGAGTAATTTTTGGAGGGAGGGGGAGGGTACAATATTTATTTCATATTGCTACAGTTAACATTTATAAAAATTACATTTCTATTTTATCACTTGAATATTTTTTCACTTGTATTTTTCATCATTCCCTTTGTTAGAATCGTAAATTGCTTTTATATTCTATGTGTAATATTTCATTATCTTTTAATTTGTGAAAAATTCCATGTCATTTTCAATTATAAATCATTTTGCTACCAGCACTGAGGATCTCACTCTCACTTAGGATCTCTCTGCAGTGTACCAGCCTGCAGTACAAGCACTTCAATGACAGCCTCTTCTGGAAGAAGGGGGTATACTTTTTCTGTTCTTCTTTGCTCTTCTTGATTTCTCAACCAAATAAACAGATTCATTTATTGTACTGACTTTTTGTTATCCTCATGTTTCCATAAAATCCTTCTTATCATTCTATAATTAATTATTGTCTTAACAATTCTGTCCATTTCTTCATTTTCCATGTTATGTAATAAATTAACCAAAACCCTTTAAATGATTTGCTTTTGATTAATTTGCAGTGACTGCTAGTCACCTATAATAACTACACCTTTTGGACATAGTACTTTTCTCAACTCAGGAGCTGCACTTCAACTCTTTAAATTTGTAAAAATTTTAATCAGATGAAATAAAAGGCACATAAAATTTTAATTATCTATTAAATCTACTTAGTTTTTATTATATTCTGTAGCAGCCACCAGCTTTTTTTTTCATTCAGGTTGGACAAGCCAAATTCGCCTTTTGCAAACTAAAGTCAAGCTTTTGCAAAGCAAATCAAGCTTTTTCAAAATTAGGATTTTATTTATATTTTAGTACTTGTACATATGTATGTTTATAAAAGCATATATACAAATGCATGACTGTATTTCTCTATGAATAGTGATGTATTGATATGCATACTTAAATATGTATACATTTTTTTTCTTCTAATGCAGCTGGCAAATAGACCAAGATCTTTTATGCTATAAGGGCTGCACCGACGTTACTCACTTTGCACTACCCAGGGGACACGTGTAACTTGAAGATAAGCCACGTATACGGAGTAACAATGCCCCGGCAATGCCCTACGACCCTATTAGGACCGGGACCTACGGTTTAAAGTGGATTCAAATATGTATACATTAATCTGCATTTTTTAGTAAGCATGATTATGCATACACCCTCGACAAAAAGTGCATAATTATTTATGTATATAAGCAAATGAATTTGCATATTTGTATGCATATGCATGCTCAATAAATATACACATGCGCATACACACACATGCAAACATAACTCAAATGTTTACATTCGCATATAATATATATACCCACATAAATGTGCACACATGCCTTGGCATACATATGTGCACATACTTACGCCTTGGTATACATACACACACACATATATAGCTTATTTGAATATATCAACACATAGATGGGTACATACATACATAAGTGAATATACACTTGTTGAGAGTGCATTCATAATCATGTTTGCTGAAAAAAATACAGATTAGTGAATGTATATTTGAGTATACAACTTTACCCATATCAGTACATCAGTACTCATAGAGAAATATTTAGACATATATATATATATATATATATATATATATATAATCTCTTTATAAACATACATATGTACAAGTACTAACATATAATAACCTTAATTTTGAGAAGGGTTCATTTTATAAAGCAAATGGTTAATTTGGATTGATAAACCTGTACTTTATTTCATATATAATAGATATTTACTTTGTAATCTAAAGAAAACCTTCAAAGATCTAAATAGTTGTCATATGAAAATTCATTGTCAGATATGATTGCAAGCAATAATGAATATTAAAACTTACAACTCGTGTTGGACATTTTTGTTCATTCACTAAAACTTCTAAATCAAGGCGACTAACAAGCTCAGTTTCATCAATGGCTCCAGAAACATCTTGTTTGTTAACTAACCTAAAATAACAAAGCAAAATTTAGAATAATATAAACTAGTAGATTTAAAAAAATTTTTTAAAGATACGATACTTTATGTATCTAAAAGTAATAGCAATAGCTCATTTTTAAACAATGGCAGTAAACAATTTTAAGAAAAAAAAAACTTTAATATTTTTTTTATATTGAGATATTTATATAGCATATTAATACAAAATAAAAATAAAAAATGGATAAATATATTAGAAGAAAGAATAAAAAGTTCAGAAAATATATTATAATACATCGTAAATTAAAATTTGAAAATTTATATATTATCTTTTATAAATACCAATATCATTCTACAGATTTTGTTGGAATTTTAAACTAACGAAAATTTTAAAAATTAGATAAACAGATATTTTCTAGATACATTAATTAGAAATGATTAGCCTTCAGAAAACATTTTTCACGTGTGATGACAATAAATGCATGCAGATTGCTAAATCATGTTTATAGCAATGCAGATTAATTTGCATTGCTATAAACATGATCAATTCATTTTTAAATTACTGATTTTGAAATCTAATTCTGACATTATAATTTTTAACATAAGAAAGAATATTCACATAAGATCATAAAATTACCTATTTGAAATAAAATATTTTCTAAAACAATTATACTTTTTTTATCAAAGTGATTGTTTAATGATAATACTTGAAAAGTAGTTTATTTTTTTACTATGTTTCTAATTTGAAAAACTTAAAATAAAAATTAATTTATTATTTCTTAGTTTTTCACCAATAAGATTGTTTAAAATTAATAGAATAATTATCTTAATTTATATTCAAAACTTGTTTATTTTCGTTCCTATTTTTCATTAATTATCAATTATTGAAAAATATAACAAACCCCCTTTTACATCAAGAATGATGGATCTGTATATATAAACAAAAGACATAATTTTCACCATAACAAAATTATATTAAAATATATAACAACATTCTTATATGTTCTATTAAAAGATTACATAAAAGAACACACCACAACAATATATTAAAGGCACTGGCATTCATGTCACTTGCCCTTATTTAAATCTAGCTATTATCTTTTAAATATGAAATGACCATTTCGTAATCACTTTTCCTAATTCAATAAATAATTTCCTAATACAAAGTGATTATTGGACAAATTCACCATTTTGTGCAATTGATCTCTGGGTGTATACTCTTTTTTGACATTATTTCAATAAATATATTTTTAAAGTATTTTCACATTATAACTATGGAGTATCATCTCTTTGAGGATAAAGACCTCCTTATAATCTATTCAACAATTCACAAAAAGCAATATTGCTGTTCTTTTTTATAACAATATGCGGCTTTCAAAATTATTTGTTCAAGAACAAAAAACAGTAACACATTAAAATGAACTACAAATAATTCAATAACATTTATGTTTCTATTATATATATATATGAGCAAATGAAAACCTTTTAAACATAAAATATAGTTTCCTTTTTTCCTTTATATTTTATATATATATATATATATATATATATTACCATAATTACAGGACAATTACCACAGTTTGCCATTCTAATCTGCAGGTTATATGTAAAAAAAAATCTTAGAATTTTATGGTATGGATTATAACCTTCTGCATATAAACTGAGGACATTTTTTTTTTTTTAAATTACAAAAATCAATTCTATAAAATGCAACAAAATGCTTTTTACCAAAAGTAAAAATACCATTTAACACAATTTTTTATGAGCAAATGAAAAACATAAAATATAGTTATGAATCAATGGAAAGGAACTAGACTTTTATTTAAGTAGACTTATATACATCAATTTGTGGTAGGAAATGAAAAAGGCCCAGAATAAAGCTATAGATAAGAATTAAAAATATTGTACTGAAAACCAAATTAATTATTAACAATAAGACCTCAAGACTTTCAGCTTTCTAGCAAATATAATATTGACTGCTTCATTTTTTAGTTCTTTAATGCATTTCCGCTTTTTAATTTCACTATTTAAAATTTATAACAAATTTTACATACGATTACAACAACAAAAACATTCTTTAAAACTGAAAAACATTTTCTTAATTTTATGTCATAGATATAAAAACAGAATATAATTCAATTATGAGAGCCATAAATATGCCATAAGAGTTCTTTAATTTTTGAGGGTTTGAAATTATACATGCAGAGTGATGGAATATAAGCAAAAAATTATGGTAAGAGGTTTTTTTACCCCTCTGGATTTATATATATTTATTTGCTTTTTTTCCTATGAATTTATTATATAACAAAAAGAAGAAAAAATTACAGCAAAACTAATGTTTTGACAATAGCATTTAATTGTTTGTAGATGAGAAGTGATCAATTGAAATGAGACGGAATTTTAATTTCGAGAACCTTTATATTCATTTTTAAACAAATTGTATATGTTTCACTTTTGGTAATTACTAAAGATGTATAATGCTGGATCATATATTCTATTTTGTTAATATTCAGTGACACTTTTTTTCCCAATAAAAAAATGAATAAAAAAAGATCTACATGTTACATGCTAGCAAATCTAATAATTTTAAATTACTCAAAAAAAGTAAATTTTAATCCCTTCTAAGATATCATTAAAAAGTTGTAATATAAAATATAAAAAGACAATAAATATAGATTAACACAACAATATGATTAAAATTGATTCGTAACAATACAATAATCGAGAAAATTACAACACAAATTATTTCCTAAAAATGTATTAAGTAAATTCACATTTATTTAAATATTGTTTATTTTTAAACTGAAATAAAAACACACACTTACATCAACATAGGTTTCCCAGCAATTTTATCATGCATCAAAACACTTTGAATCTCATTCTTGCATTCTTTTCAAGACGATGTGGATCACTAGCATCCACAACAAATATAAGACCATGAACTAAAGCATAATACTTTTTCCAAATACCTCGTATTTTGGGTCCACCACCAAGATCATATATAGTAATATTATATTTTCCATGTTTTAAAGAAATACTAGAAAAACCAATTGTAGGAACAGCATCTGCAGTACATTCTAAAAAATTAAAAAAAAAAAATGCATAATAATAAATGAAATAAAATGGTTTAATATGATTTAAACATATTGATATAAATGTAATAAAAACAAAAATATTAAAATTTTAATTTCTGCCACTAATGTAATTAAGATGTAAAATATCAATAAAATATTTAATTATTGTTATATTCTCTAAATAATACAAAAATTAACTAAATTTTTATTTGTAAATTACATTTTCAATACAGGAAAATATTTCGTAACTACAATTATATTTATTTCAATAAAAAAATAAGAATAAACTGCAAATAAATAATTTGCAATCACTAGCTCTAAAAATTTCAATAAAATTATTACATTTTTTAAAATTATCCATTGCAATAAGCTGCTGACAAACATCATAATGCATAAAACATCAAAAATAACTTACCTCCAAGTAAATGTTTCACTGTACACGTTTTTCCAGCATTATCTAGTCCTATCATCAATAACGTTATTTCTCTGAAAAAATTAGCGACGTATTTATTTTAAAAAGCTAAACTGTAAAATAAATAAATAATCAAAAAAATTTAAATTTTTTTAATTCGCCCATGATATAATCTCAATTATAAAAATGCAAATACAATTTATTTAATGAAGTTATCTTACTACAAAATAGTACAAGTACATCATAAAAAATACTCTAAAAACAGAAAATTAAAAAAAAAAAAAAATTACTTGATATTACAGAATTTATGTTAAACACCTCACCTAATAGAACCGACTCTATGTTTTTTACATAAACAGTTTGAAAAGGCATGGCCCATTTCTTCAAAATCAAGTCATTCCTTAGTAAATTGTGCAATAATTTTATGAGAAAATAAAATGAAGTTTCATTAAAGTCCTGAAAAATTGGACAAAAGTATTAAAAGCAAAATGATAAATAACATCACGCTTAAATTGACTTCGCATTCGTACTTTCAAACTAATGTAAACAACGTTAGCTTCACTTCAAGATATAATTCAAGTTCAATGTAAAACTACTTTTCCACGATTTGTCCTTCTAAAGGGAACATCATTTTTTTTATGACATAAATCTGACTTTCTTTTTATCTAATTGAAGAAATAGTTATTCACTAATAAGTTTTGCTTATTGTCTATGCAACATAAGATTAAATTGGTTAATAATATTTGGGGAATAAACTTTGTTGTAACCATGGTAACAGTCTGTCATTAGGCGAAAGTATGTGTCATGAAGCAACCATAACAAGTAAGATTTTTAAGAATGATGCATGGTACTACAAATTTATAGTAAAAAATTGAAAAGAATTTGTTATTCAACAAATTGCTCCAGGAATTGACAGTAGCCACTAAGCATTTAAGTTAATTTATACTCAGTATGCTGATTTAAAAAAAAAGAATTCAATTTTCATAAAATCATGTTACGTGTAATACAATGGTACATCGAATTATTCTTCAATTTATAAGCATATTCATGTTATCAGACAGTTTTAAAAACACTATAGAAAGAAAATTCAGTTTTTATTATCTAAACCCTACGAGCTTATTATTCGAATCTTAAAAGATTATATGATGCTCCTTTTACAGTATGCAACTGTGATACTTTATCCCCGTTGTTGTTTTTGAACAAAAAAAAAATAATTAAAGGATTGCAGGGGATGATAAGTGCTGCAATACGTCTCAATAATACAATAAGTTTCACGATAAGATAAAATATTCTAATAGGAGCGTTACAAACATCCTTAATCGGATTAAAGTTCTGAGAAAGTGTGGCCAAGCTATATAATAGTCACTTCACAAAAATAATTCTCGAAAAACTGAACTCGGTCTGGTTTAACAATATCGTCTTGTAAGATGAAAAGTCCCCAACTGCACTTATGTAAGGATAAATAATTGGATCAAGAATGTCGTATTTATACAACTGAGCAATAATATCTTATGGGACAATGGTCAGTGAAGGTCATACAAAGAGAAACCTGCTCTTACTCATACACTGGACCCATCAAATATATCCCTTATTATGGATTTCACTGGAATGAGAAGTCAGTTGCTGGTCCTCACTAGACCAATATATCGTTGAGTTCCTTAGTGATCAAAATCTGGATTCGTCAGTAAAGATAGATCTCCAGTTATTCCAATTGACCAACGCCCTTTCTCCTTTAAGCTTTTTATTTCTGTAGGTAATGTTAGGGGTACACAAAATTCTGTACATTCTGCGTACAACTCTCCCGCATAAAACCTTCTACACATATTATTCTGTATACTAGTGGATGCTGCAAAAGAAGATCTGAAGTGGTTTGATATAAAGATTTCGTGCTTCCTTAAGTTAGCTGCAAATAGAGATCATCTGATGCGCTTGTAGCTCTATATCTTTCTGGATCTTTCTAGGTCTTCGTTTGATCTACACCAGGGGTCTCCAAACTTTTTTTCGGTCGCGGGTCAAAAATTGAAAAAAAAAAAAAAAGGTTGGCGGGCCAAGAAAAAATCTTGCTAATATTTTAAAAACAATATACAAGTATTACAATTTAAATATGTTAATAAGCAGAATGAAATCGAGATTTCATTTTTTAAAAAGTTCCTTATAGTGAGGTTCGAAGTGAGAACCTCACTATAAGGAATCGCAAATGCCCATCTGTCAGTCTACTTCTCAAATAATTCTTTCCAAGATTCGTAGTTGAAAACACTTGTTCACATATATCAGATGAAGCAAACACAGCACTCATTTTCTGGCCGTGAGATATTGAAGTTGGGAAACCTACTTTCGATATTGATTTGTAAAACTCTAACTTTTGGCATATTTAGAAACAACTGCTTGAGATGATTGTTAGAATTTAACTCAATTAATTCAACTTGCAAATCCTTTCCGATTGAAAGCTGTCTGTGCTTGCTATTTCCGACGACTTAGGTTTTGTAGAACAAAAATTGAGAAAGCAAAAAAGAAATGTATGAATATGTATTTCTTTTAATTTGGCTCGGACCGGCAAATTAAAATTCTATTTGCGGCCGGATAGAATCTTCCGGCGGGCCGTAGTTTGGAGACCCCTGATCTACACTATCTGAATTTTCTACTTTTCTAGAAACTCATATTATGTTCTTAGAAATGCATTCCACAGTCTATAAATTGAAAAAAGACTCACATGATTAACTCTGGATGCTAATATTCGTCAATGGCTCTCCATCCATTCGACTTTGCAAAAACTATAGACGAGTTTAAAGCCCATTTTTGAGCATGTGCCCAATGGCATTAAATGACAACACCTTCATAAATTACATATCAAATTCTGATGCAGAATTAATTTTTAGGTATATTTTTAATATTTATGAAAATTTTCTTATTTTTGACTGTATTTTCTTAACTTTTTTTATTTCTCTTAAATTTTTGGAAACCAGCGAATTATATAATTTCGAAATTTATATTAAACTTAAATAACACAAATACAATTGGTGTTATGATGGTAAAATTTTAAAAATTTAAATAATATTGAAATCAAAATTTTTATAACATAACATAGAAGGAAATTTTTTAACTTAGATTTGTGTTATTTAACGTTAGTATTGATTTTTTTCACCATTTCAGAATAAAGAAAATTGATTTACACAATATCTCAATAAGTGAAAAAGTATTTTTAATATGGAATAAGGTAAAAATCGTTGAATGAACAGAAAAGTGCAATTATTGCATTTTTACAATGTGAGAAAAGTGCAGAAGCTAATTCAATACCGTTACTAAAAACTTTTCCTTTATTCAAATAATAATAAGACAAAAATTGTGACAGCAAATATCCATTTCCACATGGGGAAAAAAAACACCCACCCTAATAATCATCTTTAAATAAGAAACAACTGCTTTCAATTATTTATCAAATAACAAAATAACATTCATTATCGTGTTAACAAGAATTTTATTATCATGTGTGAACATGATGTCGTGAACGATTACCATTGAACATGCAAATAATTGAAATCCCTACGTGCAACATTTTCGCAGCATTCGGTATGGTAAAAGTATTACAGAAATGCAAACTTATTATTTGGGGTGAATGCACGATGGCTTAAAAAAAAAAAAATCGCCGAGCTTCTTGATCGATCATTGTAAAATTTGCATGGAAACATCAGACCATTTAGGGATGGATTAATAAATTAGATTTTTGACAAACATTACCAGTAATTCCTCGATCGACACCAGCAAACGAAATAAATACTTGCCTGAAATGCTCTACTGTGCGGCGGCACGTAAAGACGTTGAAATTAGCTACCAATATGGTGGCAAGCTGCAAAAAACGATCAATCAGCTGAGATATTCTACTATCAATTGCTGGGAATTAGGGACGGAAAGGTGCCTGTTTATCTGACCTCAGAACGACTTTCATTGCCTCATACTGTAATTTAATGACGTCAAAAGAAGAATTGGTTTAAAAAGTATTTATTTCCCAATATTCAAATCAATTATGAGGATCACGATTGGCTGAGTGAACGAGCTATTTTTGCCACCAATAACAAAGACGTCAACGAACTTGGCAATACTATTAAGTCTAACATTCAAAGAGGGGCAATCACATATAAGTTCGCCGACACTGTTGTGGAAGTAGATGAATGAAGCGCTTAAATATCCAACATAAGTTTTGAATTCACTCGATTTGTCAGTAATGCCACTTCACGTACTGCAATTCAAAATCGACGAGTGGTGAAATATCAACCAGAGAAAGCTTTATAACGGCCAGCGGCTTACAGTAAAAAAAAAAAAAAAAAAAAAAAATTAATGAGCAACAATCTTGACAGGGCCTTTCAAAGGTAAAGATGTCTGCATTCCTCACACTCCTATAGCGACCTGATGGCCAATTGGCTATCGCTCTGTCCGTTGGTACCACAGTCATCAGGTTCGAATTCTGGCAGTGGCATGGATGTTTTGTTAGGGATTCGGAATCCACGTTAAACTGCAGGTCCCTATCTAATTAGCCTAAAGTGTGCACAAAATGACCGTATAGAGACAAACCAAACAAAATCGCATTTCTATGATTTTTCCAACCATTTCAATTTAAGAGATTGCAATTCCCAATTCGACTGGCGTTTGCAATAGCTATCTATAAAGCTCAAGGCCAATCTTTAAAATTGTGCGGTTTAGATCTAAACGCGGATTGTTTCTCACATGGACAATTATATATTATTCTACAGTCGGCAAACCAGACAATCTCTATAACTGCACAGTTAATGGAACAACAAAAATATTGTATACCCACTAGCATTGTGAAATTAAACATATTAGAAACTCATACTTTCTCTCTTACTTTTTTCTTCCCCATTTAACCAGACTGAGTCACAATGAGTGGCCGCGGGTCTAATTATACATTTATAAAAATCTTTTTAAGTTTTTAAAATAATTTATATTTTAATACCTACTGGTAGACAGCCTCACGCTATGCTGATTAATAGGATAATAATAATAAAATTAACACATGCTATCAAGAAACCAATTGGATTTATTTATCTTATACCACCATGTAATCTAGAGAGAAAAAGTGATCAATTTAAATGTTATTTAAAAATAAGAAATATTATTAAATTAGAAATACTGAAAAGACATTATGATGCAAATTTAAAAAGTGATATTAAATTAATTAATAAAAACTACAAACATCATAAGAACAAAATATAAAAAGTTAGTAAGAATATGTGAAATGAATAAAACATAAAATAGCTACGTCATTATTATTGTAAAAAGAAAAGTTTATTTATAAAATAATCTAAAATATATATATATATATATATATATATGTAAGATTTTAAGAAAAAAATTAAAAAATATAGATTCATTATTAAAATAATTAATAGAGTGAATTACTTATGAATTCATTTCAAATCATAAATTTTTAAAAATGTCTCCAATTATTAATTATATAAATCTAAATATTACTTCATTATATCAAATGTTTTTCATTTTAATTTGATTTCACTATATTAATTCCACTTATCACAATTTTCTTTTCTGAAATTATTTTTAATTGAAAATGTTATTAAAATAAAAACATTAAATAATTAATCTTTTATTCAATTCCTCCTTAAAATGTTAAAAAATTGTAAGGCCAAAATTATCATTAGGTCTTTATTAAATGCAATCATGCAAAAATCTTTTCACTTTCATCAATTACCAATAAACAGTCAATGCAAAAGAAAAAGTTCTGCCTTTCTTGCACTCACACCTTTTATTCAGAGTATATGAATTTAAAAAAAAAGTATTTAATAGAGCTGCTTTGATTTACTCGTTAGTTACTTTGTCAAGTTAATTGTTAATTGTTTCATGCCATTAACTTAAATGCCCTAAAAAAAAAAAAAAAAAAATTTAATAATTTTATAGAGTGGTTTGAAAAACATTCTAAGCATTCATCTCTCATAGGAAGTATCATTAAAGATTTCATTGTCTCTAAATGGCATAATTGCGATAAAATAATAAAGATGTGTAATTATTGCTATTTAAATAAATAATTTGAATTATTATTTGCAAACGTTCTTCAATGAAATTAAACAAATTTTTTTCTTAAATGTAATAATAGGCTATCATAAAAGACAGTAACATATGCAATTATTAAATGAAACAATTATAAATATTAATACAGACCCTTTTCTGTAATTTTAAAATTTATCGGATTGTCACAAAAATTGGTGGACATACTATTTTTAACACGTTGAATCGATTGCGCTAAAAATCCGTAATGGAAATTTTTTGAGTTAGCAGTTAATTAACCATGTTAATTTGGTTGCATTTAGTAAAAACTTGTTTTTAATAAAGACCTAATGATAATTTTGCCCTTACAATTTTTTTGCAACTGCATTGCACTAGTTAAAAATCTTAATTATGTTTAAGGGGCCTAACTAATTTTTTTTCTATTACCGTCTCCACAATTTCATTTATTTGAATTTCTTTTCTTCTAAGACAACATCCTTTTTTAAATCATTACTACAAGTTTGGCATATAAGTCAAAGTATGGTAATTAACACTATTTTCTGATTAAATCGAATCGAATTTACTACTATCAAGTAACTCTGAAATTTATCTAGCACAATACAATTAGTAAAATGTATAACATAATTTATTTCATTTTTTAACACTTAACTATAAGACACTAAATGGAAAATATTAATATTTTTAATAAAAAATTTTTTAAATCAATTCAATGTTCCAAAATATACAATATTTTTTCAGCTGTCAACTTTACTTTTAATTTAATTGCATTCAAAGGCAAAATATATACAAAAATTTCATACAATGCTCTTAATAAATAACCATTTACTAAAAAGTGTCAGCAAGTTTATGCAAATTGTGTGTGAATTTGCTTTCATTTCTGATATTTAAAACAATGTAAATAATATATAACAATAGTTTTAATTTTTAGATTTAGGTAACATCTGTACTTCAAAAGTTAGTACAATTAAATCCTAAAAAACTCCAATTGAAATTTAGAGGGAAAAAAATCTAAACAAGTATCAAATGTAAAATAAACCTTTATTGAAACTAAACCTACATGGTTGATTCAAAAACAAAACAAAGGAAACCTTCACAATCCCATTTTAATACACACAATTTAATGATGTTACAAAAAACTCTTTTGGTGATTAAATATAATTCACATTTAAATAAAAAAAAAAATCATAACTCAATTCAGATTTTAATACATCATTTATATAGCAATGAAGAGATTTTTGAAATATAGTATAATTAGGAACAGCAGGATAGTAAATAATCGATTTTAAAAATACCATAAATAAAACAATTAATAAATTTAATCATATAACATAAAAAATTTTTTTTAATTGAATTGAAATTTCTATTTTAATTATAGTAAGTTTATAACATTCAGATTATTGCCAAGTTCAAATATTTAATATGTGTTGATAGATGATAAACCAATTGTTTCAAGATAACAATACTCTTTTTAAATATAATTTTATTTTGTTTTTATATAGCATAATACAAGAGAGCATATATAATATGCCACAAAAGTAATAAAGGGATAATTATATGTGAATTAAGAGTGTAGAACTTAACATAATCATATTGTGACACTAACAGGAATAAAATCACGTAAATACAAATAATTTCAATTTATAAAATAAGATGTATGCACGATTATTTTCTCTTAGATGGTTAAAGACAAAACAAAGCAATTTTTAAGACTGCAGTATAAACATAATTTGGAAAATTATAAAGGAGGAATCAAATTGCCAAAACAGAGAAATTGTGTTTTCTTTATCAAATAAAACAGAGTAAAGCATTTACAAGCTATTTGCATATTTTAGGTAATTGGAAAGTATGCATAAAAAAAAACATTACTGACATTTCCCATATCTTCCAAATATATTAAAGGTTTATTTACATACATTGCATACAAGGTATATAAAAAATAAAAATTAGTAACCAATAAGAAAATTATGCATACAATTAAAAGATGTGAAAACCAAAGGAATTTTGTATGAATTAAAAAGTGTTTTAAAGATTGAATACACATACAAGAATTCATAAATCAAAACAATTTATATGAATGCCAATGAAAACCCATAAAACTTAAATAGTATAATAAGACACCTCTGATTGAAGCAAAATAACATTGCCATGAATCATTACAAAGAAGTGAATTAGTGTTCTATTTTTTTAAAAGATGAATATTTTCTCCCCCATGCTAATTTAAGCTAGATTAAATTTTAAAAAAATATTAATAACTCAAGGTAAACATTAAGACAGCAGTGATTGTAGGTACCACTGAAATTGTCAGAATTTCATGTCAGATTTTCTGGAACTATATGAAGAAAATCTTTTCCCTTGCCTTTTTACAAATAAAAATCAAAACTGCAATATCAAATTTGTCATGGTAGCCTATTTTACTTTTAATATATATTTTAATTCCATCTTGCATTTCACTGTTTTTAATATACTTATTTTCAATGATACACATTTTAAAAAAGATTAGATTTTCAAATGGCAACCTGAAATTTTTTGAAACAGGCAAATGTAAATTTTCAAACACAATCACTCCTCATTAATATTACAGAAGAAAACATCCCAGAGAGGACAATTGTAAATGTTAATGCATTTAATTAATAAAGTATAAGTAGACAAAATTTAGTTTTGTATTAAAGCTCATATAGTTAAAAACTTACATGCTATTCCCTTTCCTATCACCATATGCAATACAAATAAATGCAAACAAACATAACAGACTTTATAGCTAAGAGACACTCATAATTAAGTTTATAACTTAGTGTTTTCATTTAAATTTTAAAATAGTAAAAGAAAAATTAATACAACTTCATAGAAAAACATGATATACAATGTCTGCATACCATACTTAAAAGCAATTCCCACAAATACAGAAAACAATCACATTTAATTAAGTAAATGATGCTTTTGTAAGAAGCAACCAGCTATACATAATAATAAAATTAAATATTTGAAAAATATTGAGTATTTTGGTTGATTGAAAATAAATAAAATTTTAGTATGCTTTTTCAAAAAATTTACTACATTCCTTTAAGAGTAATAAGACAGAAAAAAAAATAGTACATAGAAAAATAATTATGTACCTTTTAAATAAAGGATATATTTTTTAATAAAATTGACCAAATTCTTTATAAATTTCAATGTTAACTTACTTTTATAATGCAGATAATAATTAAGCAAAGATAATTCCACTGGTCTAAAAAACATTAAAAATATTTATGAAGAACAGTATATTTTAAGAACAAACTCAAACACAGAAATTAAATTTGTTTTTACTATAATTTATTTGTTCATATAATCAAATAAGATTTTTAAAATAATTGTTAATCTAATTTGTACCTAAAATCTTCAACCAAGTAAACAGAAATAACAGGAGAAAATAAACTTTCCTGATGGGTAAATATGAACATAAAAAATATTAATGGTTGATTATTAAAACAGATACTGAAGAATATATGATTTTCAACTTTACATAAATGAATAAAATTCAATAAATAATTTTAAAAAACTATTTATAGACATATATAATTGAATCTAGTAATTTACCATCTAATTTAAATAGAATTGTAATTTACTTGTTAAATGATTGATCCATAACAATTAATAAAATTCACACTTGTGTTAATACTAAATATTTAAAATAATTTCTATTAATATTATTATCTTTTGAAAACTCTTTTAACAAAAAAAATTTCAAAATATTAATTTTCTAGATTTGATCGACTGGTCAATTAATTGAGTGAGAAAGTAAACTTAATAATAAAGGAATTATGAAAAATTATATAATTTAAATTTGATTGAAAATGTATGTAAATAAATATATTTCAAAATGCTCCAAAATCTATACAACAAAAAGAAAATACAATATTCATTTTAGAAATATCCCTTGCTCACATAACTGAATTGCTAAGTTTCAGAAAAGATTACATTACGCTATAAAGGAGATTTAAGATTTGAACAAAAATACTAAATTACATATTTAAATTCAATACTTTTTAACAGATATATGTATAAAATATAGAAAAGTAAAACAAATGATAAAAAAAAATTATTTCAAATAAAATTCATATCTTGATCATCATACAATAAACAAGTTTTATTCATTGAAAATGACTGATTTTTTAGATAATGCATTGAGGCATGCAAGCAAAAATTCATATCAACACAGAATAAAGCTGTTTATCTCTTTCAAAGAATAAACAATATATAAAAATAATTTCAAATACATTAATTTCCTTATGTAAACTAAAACATATATACAAATTTTTAATATGTATCAAAATCAAATTTATTTTAAGTGAAAATATATAGCATCAGCACAACATGCTAGCATATAATATAAATCAAAAGCATGCATAAAAGTGTATTAAGGGATGAATGGATAAGAATAGATAAAAAAAAAAAAAAAAATACATGTTGATTAATATAATTTTCAACTGAATTCAAAATATAATACCCCTACATATTTTCTGAAAAACTATCAATATCTATTATAAGACATATAATTTTCTATAAAAAAATTAACAAAACTAAAAAGAGTATGAGAGGCAAAATGTATTTAAATAGCAGCAATTTTTAAAGACATATTTAAGAAATGTTTTTTTACAATTACACCAAAACTTTTGAGAGCATAAAAATTAAACATTTTTTAAAATCTCATTGACAAGTTCTATAATTGAATAACATTTCCAAAAGTATTTTATAATATAATTTTGATTAAAAGCTGCCATTTCGATGAAATGTATGCACAATATGAACTAAAATATATCATATGTAATTTAAATCAAAATATTTAAAAATGGATTTTACAAATTGAGAAGAAAAAAAATAAGTAACAAATCTTTTGATATAAATATATTTGACTTTTCTTATGCCCCACAACAACCTTATTTAAAAACTACAATGTATTCAAAACCTCATCATTTAACAACACACTCTCAGAGCAACATTCTAAATGCAGATTTTGATTATGGAAATGAGAGTATGATTGCTTGTTATATATCTAACGTAATATTTATAATGTGTCAACAAAATATAACTAAACATGCTACAGCACAAGCAAAAACAATTCACATAAAAAAAAGAAGAAAGAAATGGAATACACAACTTGACAATGATTTAACAATATGAGATGAAGAGGTGAGTTTAGAATGTTAATATTGAAACATATCTGAATAGACTTTTCTGTACACTCGTGTTTCCAAATACAATATGTAGATAATCAAAATACTTTTGATAAAATCAATTTCTCAGCCTTCTACTCTTTAAGAAAGAGTTCATGAAGGAAGTTGATTAAAAAGATGAACATCTTATTTATGTTGGGAAATCAGATCTACATTTGCTTAAAAATAGTCACGCCTTTTGTATATTAGTGCTGTTAAATAAAATCTCTTAGCTTATACAGAATTTTTGTACTTTTGATTTCTACTTTTTACTATAGCTAGAGGATTTCTTATCTGTACCTAATATCTAAGTAAAAGACGTTCCACAAATGCACATAATACAAGATATGAAATATTTATATTCATGTGATTAATGTTAAAATGCTGAAGAAAATGTTATACAGGCACAAAGGGAAGAAACAAAATTTTTAACTTTAAAGAAATGGCACAAGTATACCAATAGTTTCAAGCATTTTGTTAAGACATGTTTTGATAAATTTTAATTAAGTCTATAAAATAAATTATATAAATTGATTAAAATTTTAGATATAATAATTAACTTTTAAAATTTTTCATTGCACTATCAAAATCAAAAAATATCACAAAATGGTAAAATATTTTTTTAAGCAAATTTTAGATGAATTTCTTGCTTAATTTTTGAATCTTATATTTACAATAAGAGCAGATGAATATGTTTTGAGGTCAATAAAAATCAAAAAAGATAAATCTATAGATTTTATTATAACAAAATTTGAACACATAAATATTACTACATCTTACTTGAAATCCATAGTATACTTCATTTCTTCAAAAATGCATTCAATCTTGTGGTATGAATATCTCAAAAATTAATTCTTTTGTACAATTTGAAACTACTGGTAAGCAAAACATTAAAATAACAAGGGATATCTGGATTTACAATTTATGTATACAAAAGGTTTCCAGCAAACTACAAGTTTCTTTTCTATAACAAAAAAATAATAGATGCTGTTATGCTTTAATAACAGTCTAACGAACCTTTATCTTCTCAGACAGAAAATGCTATATCAGCTTTTAGTGATAAATGATGATCACTAGGTTTGTCAGATATGACATCAAAACTCCAACAGTATGCAAACTGCCAGAAGTGTACCACAAAAGATCAGGTGATGATGTCTTTAATTCTGGAATGACAAACTCATGATCCTACAAAAGATACATATATGAAATCAGTAACAATAAAATACAAATCTAACATATAAATTTTGTACACATAACATTAAAAATACTTGAAAATAGAAATGTATTAGCAGGAATTAAAGTTGATTACAAATTTATTTTTGGTGAATTCCAGCAGCTAATTTATAGAAAATGTAAATTAATAGTCTGAAGATGATTTATTTCACTGAAATTAATTTAGTAATACTAGGGGGAGGGGGGGGAGATAGGATGCAAAATTCAATATTTGTATTTTAAAAGATAATTTTATTAAAAATTAAGTGCTATAAAAAAAGTAATTTAAAAATCTCATGCCTGCCAATTTTCAAAAATTTCAACATGATTGTTCATTTTCAATTATTGTATATAACATTATACATTCATTAATATAAGTAATGAAAAAGTATCTACAATTAATTTTAAAGTAAATAAAGTCAAACACATACAATGTGAAAGGTAAGCACTATTTAGTATCAAAAGAAAAATCTTAAAATTTTGCTTTTAACCAACAAGAAAAAGTCTACAAAGACTAATTTTAGATAAACAAAATCAAGAAAAAAATATATAATCAGTGCTACTACTAATTCAGGCTACTAAACAAGGACTTAAACACTTTTTAAATTAAATGTTATTCAATTACTTTGTAGTTTTCAATAACTATCACTTTGTCCTCTATTATAATAACTACTTGATTTAAGAAATATTTCTTTCAAAACATGGAAGTTTTTGTTTCAAGAATTTTGGTATATTTTAAGAAATTACTTTAATGTTAACAATTTTGTCTTATAAAAATATTTATAATCATGGCATTTCTTCTTTAAATCATTGAAATAATGTTGAAGTTGACTAGAAACTATCTTAATGATTTATAATAAAAAAATCTTTAGAATTTTTTATGTAATTTATAGGTTGAAATGCTCTTCAGTTCTCTTATCTCTCTGTTAGTATTCAATAAACTGTGTTATTAAGGATCTTTTTCCAGATATAATAAATGAAACTTCGATTTGCATTTAAAAATTCTGTGTATTTTTTCCTCAAAGTAATCAACTTATTGGTGCTGAGATGGGGAGATGACAATTATTCATACTTTAAAAGAAAAAGAGAGACATCATGTATCTCAATCATAAGTAGGACATCTCAACAAGTACACCATTATACTTATATCCCTAGTAAAATAGATCTTATTAATAGAAATTTATAATTTAAAACTAAATCTTGCAAATTAATTAAAAAAAATATATATAATAACTATGCATATAAATTAATGAAAAAAGTTTATCCTTTATTTGGTACAATTTAATTCAGATATATATATAAAAAAAAAAACACCTTATACTTACCAACACTGATTGATAACAGCTACACAAATTAGAGGACGGGTGTTGGAAAGATTTCCAAAGTAAATTCACCAATGAATCATTCTAAAAGATTGAGATTCGCAGTTATTTTTAAAGCAATATAAATCTGGCAATGATAGTAAAAAAATATTAAATTCTAAATAAGATTATTACGGAATAAAGGAAGTTTATTCCTATTAATTTTTAAATTCTTTTAGACTTATATATATTTCTAATAATCCAACAACAAAAAAAATCACATATATTTAATAAATAAGATTAATTTAATTATTAATAAAAACATTTTAGAAAAGTAAAAATTAACTTTTCAAATTTTTTAATTGAATTTCACAATTTGAATTTTGTAATATTGGTTCTTTAGTTTTCTTAATATTAAATACAAATTTGCTATAAAACTTTTCCCCAATTTATCTTTCAAGCATGTACAACATATGAAATAAAAGTAGACCATATCCTTTTCTCCTATACATTACTTTTAGAAATGATAGCTAATTGTAGTTTTTTTTTAATAGCAAGAAAAAAACTTATTTTTACCCTCTTTTCAGGTAAAATAACATCCTTCCTTCGTTGTAATTCTTCGATCATTTCATTACTAAGATATCCATCTTTAAGTAATTGGTAGGAAGCCTCATTTTCAGCAATGTTAAACTCTCCAGCCAATAATAAAGGTTTATTTGTTTCTCCATTGATCCGGACGACCTCCTGAGCCAAGCAAGACACCTTTAAAAAGCAAATAAAACATTTATATACATTGCATCAGTTTACTAATACACATTTATTAATTTTCGGAATTATAAATAGCATTTACAATGCATATATGTGTATATACAAAAGACAATTTAATCTATATAGAATCTATACAATATATATTTATATAAAAATAGTTAATCAAAACGTTTACTACATAGTATATACTTCCTCCTTCCTTAAAAGAACATGACATAACTGAATGAATGATAGAAATGTAATTATATACTTCCTGTAATTTACACTTCTCTGTTTATAAGAAAAAATAGGTATTTACGTATTAACGGTACCTTGGCGACAGTTGCGCCAATAAAGAGCACACACGCCAACCACAGCTACAGATTTGGCGGTTTTAAGTCGCACCAATCTACACTTAAAATTTTTGTTCCAAATAATAAAATATAAAAGACTTCATTTAAAGTCAAAACGCTTTCAAAATTCAAAACACTGTCATCTATTTCCACAACGCAATCTGGTCCACCTACCTTCTTTTCTGGTTTATTCTCCACATCCAAGACACATAATTCACACATGTAATTGTTCCAATCTATAACAGTTTTATCTGATAAATCAAATTGCTTTTCACAAAATTTAATCGATGTCAACTCCTCGCACCAGCAGTATATGAATCTCAAATCTGTATAAAATGGAATTCGCTTCCCTCAAACCAGTTGTCTTTTCTAAGTCCCACATGATAAGCACACTGACTGAAATTGCATTTCCAAAACTTACGTTTACCAAAATAAAGTTTCATGTCATGGGAATTGGGACATTTTGGTAAAATATTTCGCTCCTGAAAAAATAAAATTGCATCTTGTTCTGTTTCAGGCAAATCCCAAATACGCATTTTCATAACACTACAAAATGGTGTCAAAACTCAGCAAAATCTGCAGCTGTTATAATGGCACCACTTAAAAACTGCCAAATCTGTAGCTGTTAGATTGGCGACACTTAAAAACCGCCACGTGCGTCGCCAAGGTACCGTTAATACGTAAGTACCGAAAAATATAATAAACTGATACAATTCAAATTTTCTAAAAACTAGGTGTGAATAAATTAAAACAAAACTTCCTTCCTGTCTTTTATGGAGCAAAATCACTATAAAATATTTTCAAAAATTTGAAGTTAAAATTGTACATACAATATGACTTCCTACATTCTTATTTTGTGCTTAAATTAAAACCAAATTAGAATTAACATAAATGACTCTTAGTTGTACTAAAATATAAATATATAGAAAAGAATATATATCTTATTTAAATATAAATATAATATCTTATATAAATATATATATCTTAAGTAAATATATATTGGAATGGCTTTTAATTGGAATTCATAAAAATAGAGGTATTTTCTGAGAAATTAAAATCATTATTGTACATACTAAAAGCAGTTTCCACATGCATATGTAGAGAATTACCTAATTAACGGAAGGGGCAAAATTTAAGCTAACTTCCTAATTAAAGAGTCTTCAATACAATGAAAACACTTTTAATGCTTTTCTATATTCTTTCTCTGTACTACTGTTGACTATATTATTATTATTATTATTTTTTTTTTTTTTGATATGCAGCAGACCATGAATGAAATGAAATTTTTCTTGGGTAGCATATTTTCACAATCAGTAATTCCATATCTTCAGAATATAATCACCCTGGTTATCTTTAGCATAATTTTTAATAAAAACACATATAAAAATATTACTGACAATTTTTCAAAACAGTTTTAAATGCGTTAAGAATTTAAACTTTGAAATTTTAAGAACTATTTAAAATATTTAAGAACTCATCCCTTCTTGTAAATTAAAAATGGTTGTATAAAAAAGAATAATATTTAAAAAAAAGTAATATAATTTCAAATTAAGACATTGATTGTATTGAATTACAATAAAAAAATTATGAAATTAATAACCAATATTTTTTTATATTACATTATATGTCACTTTATAATACGAGTATTAGACAAAATATATAATTTGTATGATATTCAAATATTATATATTCGTATTCCTTGCAGATAACTACACAATTTTGCATTCAAAAAACAACAAAACAGATTAAATAAATGAAGTTATAAATTCTAAATGAACAGGTCAACTTAGCATCACAAATCAATTATGCATTTTTAATTTTCATCCAATTTTGTTTTAATTGTATATTCATAATATTTGCTGCAGGATTAATAATAAATATTTTATCACAAAAAATTTCAAATTCTGAAATAATACAAGTCTTAAAATTTTATTGCAGATTAATTTATAGATATATTAATGTATAATAAATAGCATTTTATGGCTTTGTTATATAATTTTATAGTATTTTTCTAGCAAGTAATTAAATAACAGAAAAGTTAGTAATTAAATATTATTTAATTACTTCATAACAGAAATGTTGTTAAAATCTTTTAGAACAAAAATTTTGTAGTTTTATGATTTTAGTTTTTAAAATTAATACTTAAATATATAATCAATTACTTGTAATGCATGTGAACCGAGATCTGAACGTGGAATCTGTACATTTGCAACAGTAATGGTGTTTGCCCCGATGACAGTTGAAAAATGAGTAAAAAGAACACTTCCACATTTCTTCATGTGTGATTTTATGGCTGATTTATCTGTAGAAGGAAGTGAAGAAGCTTCTAGTTCCTAAAATATGAAAAAATTTATGTTTATAATGAAAAATTACAAAAAATACAAAGTAAAAAAAAATATATATATATTACAGAAAATTTATGAAATGTTAATCAAAAGATTCAATACAAATCATTAGCAGTCTAGCAGGTAGTTATATACATTTCTAATTTTGTAATTTTTGACATTTGAAATATGTTTATGATATATATATATATATATATATATATAAATTAAATTCCTTAAACTGCCTCAAAACAACTGTAAATTGTGATTTTCACTTTAAAATTTTACATAAAAGGTTCCAATTAAAAAAATATTTTCCTTTTTTTAAAAAAGTTTTTAATGACATAACGGTTTCTACTAACAAAAATACTAAAAACCATTACAAATTATATGAATGCATATAATTTCCTACCTATAAATTCATAGTGCTCTATAACCCTCAAATTATTTACGACTTTTCTTAGATATATCATATACTGTATAAAACAGTTCTATTTTTATATTCATGGCATAAAATCAGCAAAACACTTTTTAGTTTTAAAGAGCACTTTTGATACCACAATTATATAAAAATATAGGTAAGTCATAAACTTAATATAATGGAAACTGGAAAGATCATTAAAAATCTTTGGTGAAAACAAAAGCACAATATCTTTTGACAATTTACAAACTTCATATTTGTTACACAAATGACCAACTTGATCAGTATTACAGTTCATTATTAATTTGGTTTTATTGCCTGTCTATAGCATTTTCTTCCAATGGCTGAAACAGATGTACAATGTACATTGCATTTTTATCTACTTTTATTAAAGTATGACTCTCTTCCATTGCCCAAAACTATTCCATTTCTTCTTTTTATATAATTGATTTGTTCTGTATATAGATAATTTTTTTTTCCCCCTCACATAAAATTATAATTTTTTTTTTTTTTTTTTAAAAAAAATTTTTTTTTTTGTTAAATGTTGGTATTATAAAATTTATTTATTTTTAAACTTAAAAATAAAGATAAAAAAAAAAAACCCCAGATGTACAGAGTTATGTTTCAGTAAGGTCCATCAATAATCAGAATATTAAAAAATATAAGAATCTCATAACATGTGTCTTAAAAATTTTTTTTTTTTTTTAATATGGTAATTATGCGATTTTTGTCAATCAATAACCACAGAAAAATTGCAATATTTGGCACTTCTATACAGAGCAGCTTACAATCCATGGATTAGACAGGAAATTATGGTAATAGAGCATTGGAGTTCTCTCAAAAGAATGCTTAATAATGGTATTTATATCATATTTCATTAAATAACAAAAGTCAAAAGTATTTACAATAATTGGTACACAACAAAAACATAATTACCTTTTCAATCAATTCTCTTAATGATGTATCCGATTTTCCATTAAGTCTGAATAAAGAACTTTTATAAAAAGTAGCCATTCCTTTCAGGCTATCTTGAGGTTGGCTAAATACACTTTTAAAGCCAAGAGCATCCAGATTAGGTTCCAAAACTGCACTAAAAAACTGTTTTGCTACTTGCTGCAAACAAATTATGTGAGCATCCAATTTGCTTAATTCATTCAAAAGCTTATCCTTTTGCAAGTATGCATCCGAATCTGGAGTTCCTAAGTTATATGATACTAATCCAAAAGAGTTACTTTTAATAGATTGCCTCAGGTTTTCATTTAATTTAGGATTGCTAACATATTTTCGTCCAGGTAATACACAATACTGATCTTTTACTGGTGATTTAGTATGCTGCACATCATTATGAGCTCCATTTGCTGTAGGAGT
The DNA here is from genome assembly GCA_021605095.1 of Caerostris extrusa. Lineage (NCBI taxonomy): Eukaryota > Metazoa > Arthropoda > Arachnida > Araneae > Araneidae > Caerostris > Caerostris extrusa. The sequence goes on along the minus strand of BPLR01010462.1, from coordinate 74,641 downwards.
TATTTTTTCAGTATGGTCAGAATTAACATTAGTATTAATATTATGAACAACTTCTTTTACAGAGTTCTGTAAAGCACCACTTTTATCAGCTCCATTTAATGTTAAATCTATATTAGATTCCTTAGGTGGTGCGACTGTAACAGGAACAGGAGTAATTGAAAATACATTACTTTTTTCTGAAGATTGGGCAACTTTTTCATCAGAAACATAATTAAAACTAGATTCTTTATCTTCTTTAGTTGAAATTTCTACAGGAGGTTTAACTTTTTCAACAATTTTTTCAGGAGTTGTTGCAGTAGCTGGCAATGGGGAAGGTGATATATTTGTATCCTTTTCAGATTTATCTTCAATTTGATGAACAACTTTTTCAGTTTCAAGTGAAGCATCAATTTTAGATTGGTCTGCTTTTATTAATGGTTGATCAGCTTCATTAATATTTTGAAATTCATCTAATTTTGAAGAAGGGAGCTTTACTTGATTTTCATCATCAGAATTAGAATTCTTACTGCTTTTAACACTTTCAGAATTTTTATCTTCATTTTCAATCTTAGAATCCTCTTGTTTTTCCTCCGATAATTGAAGATTTTCAGGCTGTTCCATTTTTTCTTCTGGAATTTGTTTTTTGGTTTGATCTGTTGTATCCATTGTTTTTGAGTCTACACTTTCTTCAGATTTTTCTTCCAATTCTGGTGCTAGAGCTGAATCAGATTCATCTACTTCCATTGGTTCTTCAACTGATTTTTCTTCGGGTACTTTTTCTTCTGCAATATCATCTTTCTCTTGTTCCTCAACAACTTCTTTTAAATCTTCCTCACTCTGTTCATCATCTGCATCTTTAAGCCTTTTACTAGCTTCTTCAGGAGAGGAACCTCGTTTTCTTTTACGTTTTTCAGATTCTTTTTTTTCAGAAGTTTCATCCTCGTCAAATTTAGAATCACTAATTTCCTGAATGTCATCATCATCCTCTTCAGCATAACGTTTTGCTTGCAAGCCACGAGAAGGCCTTCTTTTGGGAGGTTCATCTTTATTTGCAGCTCCCCGACTGCTTCTGCGTGATTGTTTAGTTTTATCTTCTGTAGATGGGCTACTTTTAATTTCTATTACCTCAGATCTTTGTCTTCTACTTCTAGTCGGTTTAATTGTTTCTTTTTCTTTGGCTGCTCTTCCTCTTTTTGCTGGAACCTCTTCTGCTTCAATGCTATCATCTGAAACTTCAACTGTTTCATTTTCTTCTTCTTCTTCTTCATCATTATTTTTCTTTTTACTCTGGCGACCCTTACGTGAGCGAGAAGTTCTTTTTGGTTTATTTGTCTCGCGGGTTTTTACTGCAGTTTTTGCAGATCGGCTTCTACCACGGGTTTTCAATTTTTCATCCGATTCTGAATCATCTAATTCTTCACCACTTGCAAAGTTTTCATCATATTTAGAATTAGGTACTTCTTCTTCTCCATCACTTTCTTTATAATTAACTTTACCAGTATTCCTTCTAGTTGACTTAACACGTGTTGCAGGAGTTTCTCTGGTACGACTCTCTGATGGAGAAGTACTATCTCTTAAAAAGCTTCGTTTACTTTTGGAACCTTTGGAATCAGCCGCAGATGCAGCAGTTTGGGCTGCTGTAGAGCTACGTCGAGATCTAGAGGCCTCTTGTTTTGTAACAGCTCGACCAGATCTTCTAGGTGTATTCTAAAATAAAATGGGCATAAGAAATATGATAGTAGTTATTAAAAAAAAAAAAAAGAGAAATTAGATTAACATGACACAATTTTCAAATCTAACACTTCCCTTGAAATTGCCCATTTAAATTATTAATTATACGGTTTATTATGATTATATGTTTACAAACAAATATGAATATCTTCTGTGGTATTAAATATCTCAGGGTACATAAATGAAGCATCCTCCAAGTTTACTTTTAACTAACACAACAGTAAGATATAAGCTTATGCACACGCTCACTATGTATGAGTAAGTAGTTGGAATTGTATTTTTAGATTTGTTGATCATTCATACACTATTTAATCATAGATTTATTTTCAATAACATTAAAACTTAATGCAATTTAAAATTTATTCTTTAATTTTTAAAATTGGAAAAAAAAAGAATTCCACTTGCACATCATTGGTAAATGATGCTTTTAGTTTCTTGTTTATATAGTACATAAAGTACAAATATATTGTGAGCAAAATTAAAAGTTCTTAGAATATTATTTAAAGGTAATTTTTAAAGTCAAAAAGGAGAAAAATACGAACATAGGCAGAAGGTCTTCTAGATAACATTCATAATCAACTTTGCAATTTATTTCAGCATATTAAGCCTAAGTAAAGTCATTAAAAAGTTAATTAGATTTTATTCACACTCATGATTCTGAATACAAATTTATCTACTTGTTTTAGAAATATACATTTGTGTTACAGAAATTTGCACCTATATATTGCCATTTCAACGATACTGGCTTTGGTCATTCAGTATGCACAGCTAAGCATTACTTAATATTATATAGTGATATATTCTCGGGTATTTTTTTCCCCCCCTGAAGAAACATGCTTCATAATATTTGCAATCCAATAACTTTGAAGGATCTGTAAGGCATGGGGGCGACTTTACATATAAATAATCTTAATTCACTTCTTTCTGTATGTTTTTAGTAAGTTCGCTAGTAATTATCTCCCCATCACCAACATTTTTCTAAATTTAATACATTGATTGATATACATTTTGCTTACTTATTGTACAAGAAAAAGGTTGTTCTCCACTATGAAGTTGTCTAGGAACAACTAAACAAACACACCTAAATATTTAGCACTAAATGAAATGTTTCATAATGAAATTCCATAATCAAAATGAGAAAAAGTTGATAATTTGTTTTGAAATATGAATTAGTTTTGTGTTGAAAACAACAAAATGAAAGGTTAATAAACATAACAAAGACATACTTCAGACTTGATAATAATCATTAAACACTTTTTTTTAAAATTTAGTAGTCGAGAGTGAACAAATTCCCATTTTGTTGTTTACAATTCAAAAACAAGTTATTAGAATTTTTAAATCTATATAAAATCGATATATCATAATATTCAAATAGTAGATGGACAAAAGATCTATTTTTAAAAATGTCAACATCATCCAGCCTTAGTAATGATATAGATGCCATACTTTTTTTTAATGTTTATGAACATTGTGCCATATTTTGCTGGAATGGTGAAATAGGGTGGGGTAAAATACAAGAGAAAATATTCATATTAATTGAAAGAAAATTGAAGCTATAGTTAATTCTGTCACACAAATATCGATTCTGAATACTTCCTTTTACTAGGACTACAAGAAAAAGTGAAAATTTTATTAATACCAATTTCTGGGCAATGAATCAAGTTGATCTTTACACTATTTCCATTTACAAGAAGAAAGATGAAGCCAATATGTTTTCTCCAGTGGAGACTCTATTAGCAATAACAGACAAGTTACATGTGCCTTGTTTGGTTACATCTTAAGTGTATAAATTGTTACACAACCCAGAAAAGGAAGAAATGAAATTTCCTCTTTGAATAAATGTCAACATTGAAAAAGAATTTCTCCTTTAAAACAGAATTAACACTGCCAGTGACCAACACACTGTTTACATATACTGAAGATATGTATCACTCTCAAGCAGTAAATTTTAAAGAAAATTAACTCAAATCTGATTCCATAAAGAAGTGTGGAAAAGTGTTAAATAAAAAAAATAAAAAAAAAGAAACTATGTACTTAGTAAAGGACTATTATTCCATAAATAAAGAATTTTAGAGAATCCTGTTTTGCAGTTAGTTTGCCATAAAAGAAAAGAATACAAGTCATTAGTTAGTACATTAGTCTGCTTTTACAAACCCTCTAGACTTGAAAAAGATTAAGGAAAAAAACTTGATATTCCTTTTATTGCCCTGAATGGCTCAAACAATTTAGCAAAACTTGTGAACAATTTCAACTCGAACATCTGAAAATCTGCTATCAAAGTGATAACAGATCACAATCCATTAATTTTTAAAAAAGCAACAGCCTCCTAAATTACAACAATGGTCATTAGAACTTGTCAATGCATTCTCATAGTAAACTATCTACTGTTTTGGATACTTACAGTGAAATTTTTTTCTGATTTACTAAATTCAATTTTTGTATTTAAGGAAAAAAAAAAAAAAAAATACTATGCTTCAGAAATAGTTCAATAAAGTATATAATTTAATAGAAGAATCTCATAAAGTTAAGGAAATTAATTTGTTTAGTTTAAAAACATATATAAATATATTTACAATATTTAAGAAATATTTTGCTCAAATCATTGAACTAATGGAACATTTCATTTACAATGATGTCAAATAAGTATTTTAATAAGAAATTAATAATTAATTATCTTTAGAAAAGAAAATCGCAATTTTAACTGAAAATTCAAAGTGAAAAAGCTTTTTGATGATTTTGTTATTTAAAAGAGTTTAAATAATGATATATGAAGAGTTTTTGTTTTTTTTATTTCATTTTATGGATCGCTCAAATGTTGATTGTGTTCAGTGTAAAGATATTCATTTTTATACAGATATATTACTTCATGATAAATGTAAATAATTAGTGTTAATCTTCTAATATGATTTGGCCTATTATAATGTAATGTATTTTTTTTACCAAAGTTGCCATACATGTTATTTCAGATAAATGATTATGTAATGTTAATAATTCACACCCCACAGCTTTATCTTGTAAAGAAGGTGTAGTAAATTGTAGCATTGGAGATCTCACCTTGGAGCATAGTGGCCATTGGAATGTAGAGGGATCAGATAAAGAAAGATGTTTGTTACGGGTAGAAGTGAGGACTGCTAGAAATCCGATATTGTTAAAGGAAAATATATTTGTTTTATTATTGTTTTAAAATAATCTTGATTATTCATCAAGGAGAAATCATGTTATATGTTATTTACATCCTAAATTCAAGTTTATGTTTCACAAAGTTTCAGAACAATACTGTTTTGAAAACAATAGTCGATTAAGAGAAGCTGATTAACAATGATTGAGATGCCAATGAAAGGCTAGTAGTTAAAATCAGTACAATTCAGGTATTTGATTATGAATTTAGTGTAAGTGTAAAGTTAATTTAAAGCTTCAAGTGATTTGTATATTATAATAATTTAGAGATGATTTTAGAGGAAAAATCATCAAACAATCAAAATTTTAAAAGCCAATTTTCTTAAGACTCATTAGAGTAGTTTGCAAATTAATGCATTGAAATATACCAAAGAAGATTAAGATTTTTAGAAATTTCCTTTTTTAGATTTGGACACTGATGAGATGGAAACTTGATTTTAGGAATGAAAAACATGGAACATCTCTTCTAGAGGAGCCCCATCCACCTTTAAAAATAAATAGCACATCATCATAAGTAAGTTATATATCATCAAAAAGAAATATCACATGTAGGAAGTAATCATTTCATTCATCTTCACCCTACACAATCAATGGATCAAAATTCATCTAAAAAGAAATAATCACCATATACTGGCCATAAATGTTGAACCCTACATTTCATCTTTAGACCTTGGGAATGTGTAGAGAAGTAGAAAAATAGAAACCAACAAAGGATAAAAATAGAAAAATATCTTTTCAACAAATTAAAGCAAGCTACCAAAGATTTTCTTAATACTTTCACTGCCAATCTCATGCTAGCATGTGACATAGCATCAAAGATCAAGAGTCAGCAAGCAATGTGGTATCTCAGTAAACAATCACATGTTCGTGTGGGAAAGCAGCACCATAACATTTATTCTTCACTTCAATTGGTAAATAAATTTTAAGTGTGTCTTCTGGTATTGTCGTGGAGAGAAAAGTTAGTTGTGCACATATGGGTTTTGAAATTTATAACTTTATTAGTTATTAAAAAAAATTGTAATGATTTTAGGGATAATAGTTCTACAGGGTCTTCATGCACCTAAAAAGAAAAAATGTACTCCAACAGATGACGAAATTGCAAATTTGTTGGCTGAGATTTGGATGAGTACCAGAGTGATATTAATTATAATAGCGATGAATTCATTCTTAACCACGGTCCCCCATGATATTTCGGATTGTATATGATTATAACATACTTACAATAATTAATTTATATTGGGTATTTGTTAAAAGATCCTCAATATCATGTCACTAAGTATCATAAAAAAATAATGCAGTTACTATTTTCAACATTTTAATACATATGCTGGCTTGTAATCAAAATATATCACAAAAGACTTAAATATCACTTAGTAATAATTATGATAAATACAATCATGTTTTATTACCACTTTTTAATCATATTTGTTATAAAAAGTAAGTCACTTTCTGGGCAAAACCTATTTCAATGGGAAGTAAATAACTATCAACACATCCTCATGTGACAAGTAGTCAAAGTGTTAAAAAACATGACTTGTTCTTATAATTCAGGCTATTTAGATAGAAAAATAAACCATATGTATAGCTTATTAGCATTTAATTTAATTTATTAAATAATTAAACGAATATTTATTAATAATGGCACAATAAAAATAAAAGTCTTACTCCTTCATTCTTGCTCTCAGCTATAGCAGCGCTTCTTTGACTAGTTTTTCGAGGCATAACAGATCTTCGTAAACTCCCCAAAAATTAATAAAATTTGTCTGAAATCAGAAAAATTATATTGAAGAAACATCATAAACTTTTTAAGCATTTTTAATTCATTACATATTAATGCTTAAAAGTTTCAATGCTATTTTAAAAATTTAACATAATAAATTTTAACATTCATCTATTTTTATACTTGCTTCAGGGATGCGTCCATTATTTAATAATTATTTAAAACTATATATTTAAAAATAAAAAAAAAAATCTGTAAATAAAATTAACAATTTAAAACAGCAAAATAATTTCACATAAATTGAATGTTTCTTTTTAGTTATGATCTAAAACATATTAAATATGTTATAAGCAAAGAACAAAACAACTCAGAAATTCAGTTTATATATTAAAAAACAATTAGATGTTCATATTTTATTAAAAGAAATTATACCAATGCAAAACAAATTTGTTTTTTCTAATAGATGAACACACTGTTTAAATTATTATATATTAACTATTTAACAAAATGTTATTCTTTGACATTTGATCCAGAAATATAATACTTGATATCTAAAATGAAATATATGAAACTATAATTTGATCCTGAAAACCTTTAGTAGTAATAATTAAATAATGTTTTGAAAATCCTTATGTTTTTCATTTAAGTTGTTGTTTTTGTAAAAAAAAAAAAAAAAAAAATTAAATGTGAGCAGCATTTTTCCTATCAACGGTTGATTTCAGGTAAGAAAAAAGTTTTTATAATAGAAGCAATTTATTAAAACAGAATATATTCTTATGAGAGATTCATTAAAAATATGACATTCTTAAACATTTATAAGATTTGCCATAAATATGTTAATTATTTTCAAATTTATTATACTGTTTCATATTTAAATTTATTTAGAAATTTTGAACACAGGAAAAGATTTAATTTTTAAGAAAATTTTGAAACAAATCTAATCTATATTTAATAAACTTTTTTTTAATTAAATTAATTTATGTATAAATTTATCATTAAGTTCAATTTAGAAAATATTCACAAATAGACATTTCTATATTTGATACTCAGAATGACCATTTAAAAAATTAGACATAATAATAACTTAATGCAAGCATGTATACATTCTTAAAACACAACAATTAAATCACATGGTTATCCATAAACACTAGGTTGCTAAACTTCGCCAACGTTAAAACTCGCCAACTTTATTATTATTGTATACACACGTTTCTCCACTTACGATAATAAATCGCCGATTTGGCGAAATCCGAATGTTTGTTAATATTTACTCTTAAAAAGTCATACATATCTTATATAATTTATATTAAAATTTAATTAAGAAGTATCATTAAGTTTTTATTTACAATATCATAGCTATTAATGTCAATCATAGCGTAACAATCAAATTTGCTTTTTCATCTACAATGGTTCTCAATAAAATATCGCCATTTTCAAACGATTTACATGTTCGTTATCAAAATAGATATTAAGAAAACTCGTTAAGCAAATTTCATATTGATGTTCGTAAATTTTTTTCTTGAAATGATATGTGAAGAATGATAATTTTTTTCTGAAGTAAAAAATATACATCTGTAGTAATTTTTACTGTTATCATTCAAAAATATAACTTTAGGCTTAATAAGCTATTCCATAAGTGTATCTCTTTAAAAAATTATTCATCAAAGAATTTAAGCAGCTAAAGAGAAGTAATTAAAATTTGAAATATTGAGCTTGTAAAAAAAAAGAAATTTTCCAACATACTTTAATACTATAACTCAATACACAAAAACAAAATATTTACTTACTGAATACAACTTTCACCGTTAGATTTAAACTTACGCCAGCGATTGGCGCGCCGTTATTAGTAACTGTATAACAAGTTCTAAAATAAATAAATAAAATAAAATGAAAAATATAAATTTTTCTGATCCCGAAAATATTTTAGGATAGAAAATAACCACTATTGTTTGAAACTTAAGGCGTAAGAATAATTTTTCTTTAAATATCTTCTTTTAGTAGCTAAACAGATGACAAAAATTTGTATTGTATTTAAAGTAAACTCAGAAACATGATTAAAATAAAAAATATTAACAAAATTCTGTAACATGAATTGAGAAATTGTTAAATTCTTCAAAAAATTGTGTAGTTTCTTCAAATTTCCTCTCATTTTTTTTTTTTTTTTTTTTTTTTCAGTGACTGTGAGTAAATTATTTCACGTCGTGAAGCTCGTGTCAGATTCTTTTAAAAATCATATAAAAAAAAAGATTTCATGATGTCTTCAATTAATTAAATGAACTATATTTTTATTAGTATTATGAATATTGTTATACACTTATATAAAAAAAAGAACGAATATTTAGACAAACAACAATAGATACAAATTTCTTAATCATTTGATTAATAATTGAAGGATGGATTATTCCTCTTAATTTGAATTGGACTATAGTTACCCTGAAAATGTATTCTTTTAGCGTATCTTTTTTGCCTTCAAATAATTTGCAATTATTTGGATAATGATGTATGTGTTAAGAAATAATAGTTTTATTTATTTATTATTATTATTTTTTATTTATTATCATTTTTTTTATTTATTATTATTTTTATTTATTTATTTATTATTATTATTTATTTATTTATTTTTTTTTCTCTTTTAGTAATGCTCAACATTTTTACTTGTTTTTCCTGGTTTTTCAAAATAAAATTAATGTTCTCAAGATTTTTCTTTTATGTAATTACTATAGAGGTTTAATTTATTTATTTATTTAACTTTTGTGATTTTTTTTTTTTATAATGTGTTTAATAATTTTGGGAATGCAATAAAAATTGAGGTAAAAAGTTTTTTTTTTTTTTTTTTTTTTTTTTTTGAAAATTTAAATCAGTCGTCAGGCTTTTTTAATAATAAAATGCGAGATAAAAGTAATTTAATAACTAATTTCAGAACATCAAATTCCAAGCAAAAAGTTGTGAGGAACTTTCCAGAAATAATGAAAAAAATTGTTAAACTCTATTAAAATTTAAGTAAAAATATTAGAAAATTAAAAATTTAATTTAAACGAAGGTACTTTTTTTACATTTAAATAAGGTACAAACAAAAGCATTGCCTTAAATATCAGGATTTAAAAAATGCTTCTCTGATACACCTTACTTTTAATGCTCCTTTAAATTTTAGAGATGAGCATGATTCTTTGAAAAACATCATGTACAATGTCGACGAATAAATCATTGCAGATTAATTTTTTTTTCATTCAGATTAATATTTTTATGATAAGCAGCACAATAAGGTTTCATAAAAATTCAAAATTGTGAATTTTTTAATAAACATTCAATCTTTCAAAAAATTTGCTTTTTAAATATTATCAAAAAGTTTAAAAAAATTTTCTTCTATTGATGTTAAATGATAATTACAACATAAGAAATAAATATTAGTAGTTGCTTACAATTCCATTCGCTTTTATTCAATTGTTATAATCATATATAATAGGAAATGCTTAACAAAAATTTGAATTGTTTTTTTTAAATTTTCATTACGGCAAAATTGTCAATTTTTGACTAAGGAATGTTCAATTGACGATGTTCTTAAATTATGCAATCTTTCTTGTCCCCCTATAATTCCTTAAACGCGTTTTTATTAATTTTAATTTTGAAAAAAGATATCCGTCATTAGTTCTAGTGACACGGATTGTCAAATATAACATCAAAGCAATAAATATTTCAAGGACACTCGACGACATATAAGAATTTTTCATAATTATTAAATCTGAAAGTTCACTTATTTTATCATTTTTCCGATATTGAATGGGAAAACTGACCAAAAGCTGAAAATTTTTGGAACTGTAGTAGGTATAACTTTTTTATAAGGGCTGTAAAATAGTTTGAAGCACATTCACTCGGAACAAACTTTTGGTGTCTTGCAAACATTCATCTTCAAAAATTTCATAGCAATAACTTTTCATCTTCATTGATTAATCTAAGAAAAATCGAAGGTTCGACATTCTTTTTTTATGGACACTATGTTATTCTACGCTATGTTTTCTACACTCCACACTTTCTACACTATGTTTATCTGCTCTCAAAATCAGGGCAATACATGTTTTAAGTACTTCAAACGGTTTTCTAAAAGCTTCGATGTTCATGTTGTTCTTCAGAAACTACGGCCACTTTCTAACAAAGGTATATGGAAATCAGTGAAACGGCTTAATTTCTTTTATCAGCTTTAGAACCTAATATAATAGTTTTTGCTAGCGCTTTTTGAATTTAAACACGTTTTATCCTGACCATTGTATTTCTTTACATAGTGAATGAGAGGGTTCGGTAACATTTATTTTCTTGCAGTGAAGAAGGTATGAGAAGCTGATATCACTGCTCATCAAGGAATTAAAATAAATGGAGTTCATGCTAAAGTACGAAGTATATCTTCTTCAATAGCACGACAATCCAGTGGTGGGTCAAGACTTTATGCCAGATTTTGAATCATGAGATATTGTTTTCGTTTACGAGTAGGATTGTCAACAGCCATCTTAGACCTTGACCTACGGTTTAAAATAGATTCCGAACCAATACAAACATCCACGGCACCGAAGCGACTCGAGCTGTGCTACCGAGCTCCAGAGTGCTAGTCATACAGCCATCAGGCCCCTTACAAAGTATATAATAAAAAATAAATAAAATAACAGTCATAAATAACAATGTGGTACATGTAGTTTTAAGATTCTTTTACAGCATCGATGAAGGGTAAAAGAGAAAAATAAAATAAAACATGATATCCTATTTATCTTTCATTTCTTTTGAATTTGACGAAATTGTTTTATATTGATGAATGAAGTACAAAATAAGCTTTAATGATTACAGAAAGATTAATTTAGTATGTAAGATAAACTATTATTATTTACTTAAAATTTTTTGTAATTGTTTAATAATTACTAGTTGAAAACATCTATAACAACGATAAATTCAAATTTTTTTTAATTACGAAAGTCGTTATGTATGTTCTACGAATGTATTATAAAGTATAATGTGACCATACGTCCTGTTTTTATATAGATTATCCCGTTGTCCCCAAGCACTGCTTCGACACAGGTTCGTTTTCAGCAAAGTTGCCACTCACTGTAAAAGCTTTAAAAGGAAGCTAAATATATATATATATATTTAATCTGACGGTAGAACTTAGTAAAAGTGTCTCATGCATACATAATTCTGCTAGAAGCCTGCACGCTTGCTCACTCCAAGGTAGGTCAAGATTGCAAGAATGTAGCTGCTGTTGTTAATAATCTGGCAACTGGCAACTGGCGTACCGTTTACGGAGTACCAACAGGGGGAAATACCCCTTAAACCTCCTGATCTTAATTAATAAATTTGTTTGGGATTCTAATGGCTGCTTTAATGTTAGTGGTATTAAAAAAAAAAAATTAAGTGGTACTAAAAAAAATTAAAGTGGTACTAAAAAAAAAAAAAAAAAATACTAACGATAAAAAAAGTTAAATACAAAAAAAAAAAAAAGAAGTTAAAAGTTAAGTTTTAAGTTCGGTACAATTAGGGACCAGTTGTCGATGCCATAATACTATTGAAAACGTAAACATAAAAGAATACAATAAGGTGAAAGGGTTATGCTGAACGGTGAGAGCCAATGGAATGATCTGAAAAGCAAATGTAAATAATCCCCCCTCCAAAAAAAAGGCCGATCTCAGAACCGAAGTTCTTTTTATTATTTTTATAATGTTAACAAAGAATCTATGAAAACTACAATTGTTGAGTTCTGTAAAACAAGAGAAGAATATTTGGAGAAGTTGAAGTATTAAAGATATTTGATTACATGAACTCAACCAATAAAACAATGTGTTAAAAAATTCTAAGTGTAATTGATGCACTGATTCAAAAGAGATTTCTTCATTGTAACCAAGATATAGAAATATTTTATGATTATTCATTTATTTCTAAGTACATTATGCTTGAAAAAGTGACTAGAGGGATTCTGGGAATATTTCAACCATACTAAGTAATCAGGCGAAATTTTTCAAACACTTTCATACCATTAAATTCAGTCATATGAACTTTCGTATAATTATTGAACATATTTTATGTTTGTTCAGCATTAATACTCATAAACAGAAAGTTTTTTTGCTTATGAATAAGTTATGGACGAACAAAAATATGCAGTTGTAAAACTTGGTTCTTAAAACAATGTTAATTACCAAAGTAAATTTTAAGAAATCCTTACATTTTCACATAGGTTTAAGAAATCCTTACAAATCCTTTTTTTTTTTTTTTCATTCTTAATTGAAATAAACATCTAACACACTTCAGCAAATTTATCCTTCATAAAAATATCACACCAGATAATTTTTTATCTTAATTTTCCAGTTTTTATTCGTGTTTTTTTTTTTAATAGATAAACCTATGTAATATATACACTCGAGCCAAAACATTATGACCACCTGTCAATAACGAGTTGTCCCACCTTTGGCGCGCAACACAGCTTCAACCCGCCTTGGCATGGATTAATACCGCCACTTAATACCAGTTAAATACCACTTCCCCCTGATCACGTGCCTTCCACGTCATCCAGGCGAGTTCATTGCAAAATGTAGGGTGGTCATAATGTTTTGGCTCTTGAGTGTAATTTTGAATACAGATAGTTTTATTTAAAATAAGTATATGTCCCATGTGGAGTGGGAAAGTAAATGATCCCGTTAGCTATGTATTGAGAAGACATTATGTATGTTATGAAAGACTGTTCATAGTCTGTATGCATTCAAAATAATATGTTTTTTGTTAGCAAAGAGACGAGCTTCTTTTGTCTTTAATTGTAGAGAACAGTACGGGATATGTAGCTTATGCCTGCGTTCATAATGAAATGTTATGAACATTTCTATTTTAATCTATATAAAAATATCAGAGTTTTAATCAGGTAATCGAGTGCCAAGTTTGTTTAGGAATTCATATGTACCTACATAGTGCCGATAGGTGACAATAATTAGGTGCTAGGGCCAGGGTAGGTAGGGCTTTACGTCTACATGTTGTTGTGTCAATATGAGCAATATATTTTTGTAAATATTTTTATACAATTATTGCATGATTCATATGCTATGCGCGTCCCTTGGAAGGGGGTGACCGTCTCAGCCTCGATCACCTTCCCGTCTTCGTTTTTTCATTCAGCTACCTTCCTTCCAGCTCCGGAGAACAGTTCTCACCTCGTCCCTTTTTTTTTTTCTCTTCCATTACGATGTCCATCGCCTCCATTTTATAGTTCAATTTCAGTGGAAGGGGGAGACGGTTTGCCGACACCATATCAGAGTCTATATCCGTTCGGCCGACTCACCCCGTCCATAAATCGAAATCCCCGTCTTGATGAACTGTTCTCTTGACCATCTGGCCCGAAGTTTTTTTATGACCTGTGCAATTAAAACACTTCCCAGAAATATCCCCTCCACCACAGCTGTGGCAAATGTGCTGCACCCCCTGGAAACGGGTCATTCCGTTGGTCATATCGAATTCCCGTCCAGTCAGGTGCAGAGACCAACAAACACTCCCTTCCAATGGACGCACATAGCATATGAATTACACAATAATTATATAAAAATATTTACAAAAATATATTGCTCATATTGACACAACAATGTACACCACCGATAAAACCGTTATAGTTTTATGCATTATAAATACGGGACAAAAAGAGTTGAATCCTTCTGGTTCACCTGAAAATAAAATAAAGTAAGAAATCCTATCACGTGAGAAGTACTCGACCATCTGATGTTTTTTCAGTCCTGCCACATTATTATTATGCCACTGAACAAACCATTATATATTTTAATATTCTGATAGTTTCATAAAATAATATCTTTTATAAAATTTAAAGAATTATAACGATATTAAATTAATTCTGAAATTTCTTTGTTATTTGTGAAATTTATAAAATTCTATTATGTAGCTCAATAGAATCTTCGGCTTTTATTTAAAGAAATCTTTAGTTGAATTTTATAAAGAAATTGTTCTCTATATAATTTACAAATTCAGCATTAAATATAAAACGTAAGAAAAGTAACCATTTAAAATACTGGATGAATAGCTAATAATTTTCAATTTTTTTAAAAATGGCAATTTTACAAAGAAAATTTATGCCAATAAATTTGATCCAAACAAAGAAACAAATAAATTTAAACTCCGAATAAAATATAAAAATTACTAAATTTAAAAAGAATGCAAAGCAGAAGAAAAAAATCCTATTAATTGAATACAAAATTATATTCTTAAATTTTTTCATAATTACTTAAAATTCCAAATAAGTTAGAATAAATTGTTTAATTCTTAAAGAAATTTCTAATTTTATTAAGAATTTACAGTCATAAAAATTCGTTGATAAAAAGTTTTCCTTTTAAATAAGATAATCTAACTACTCCGAAATGCAATTTTCAAATTAATATTTGCTTTCTTTTTTTTTATAATTGATTGATTAATTCATTTATTAATTTGATCTTGATAAATTGATTTCTTCTAAATAAAAAGCAACCCAAGTTTGATGAAGTTATTGAAAATGTGTAGTTATTAAAATAAATAAAAACGGGAATTAAAATATTGGAAAATTTGTAAATGCCTATTGTATCATTTTAAATAAATTCAGCTTCGTTAAAATTTTGTCAGAGCATACATTTAACCAATATATTCTGCAGTTTTCATTTTAAATTTATGAAACAAAAAATTAGCTTTGGAAATTAGAAAAAGGTTAAATATATACAAAAAACAAAAATCAATAAATACCAGGCAGTCTAATCTATCAATAATTATGTTTCCATTCATTCATGATACGTAGAAAAAAAAGAAATGTAGCTCATAATTCATAATTACATAAAGCTACTAGATATTAAATATACAAATAATAATTCAATTTCAGATAATATAATAACATATACTATATATTTAATAAACAAATTTATTTAGTATTGTTGACATGTTGTAATATTTTGGAGTAGTTATTTCTAATTAGAATTTTTTAAAGCAGCTCTGCTAATACCGTTCTTATTTCCTATAAGATACAACTTTATATGTTTTAAATTTTTTAATATTTGTGAGATCCTAGTTTTAAAGTAATTTTATATTTCTATAATTCATGATAACAATTAAAATATAGTAACATATAAAAGTATAATAGAATTTTAAAAAATTGTTTAATCACATTCGGTAGAAATTTGAATTTTTATAAAATTCTATCATTAAGCTAAATCATTTAAATATTTCGATAGTAGCATTTGATGTTGTCAAAAAGCGTCTAATAATAATATCTAAGCGTAAAATATCAATTAGGAATAAATTTTAATACAATTTTTTTTTTTAAAATAATTTTTAAGTAAGCTTACATTTTATTTTCTTATATTTAACAAATGAATATCAAAAAGGAGAAAAAAAAAATTCCTTCAATTAACATTGCGTCTACGGGGCTTAAAGCTACTAGATATTAAATATACAAATAATAATTCAATTCTTACAACGAGTGGCTAGCGCTCGGTACCACAGGCACCGGGTTCAAATCCCGGCGTTGCCATGGGTGTTTGTAGTGGTTCGAATCCACTTCAGTAGGTTCCAGTCCTAATAGGATCGTAGAGCGTTGCGGGGGCATTGTTATTCCGCGTACTTGGCTTATCTTCAAGTTACACACGCCCCCTGGGTAATGCAAAGTGAGTAACGTCAGTGCAGCCCTTATGGCATAAAAAGATCACGGTCTATTTGTCAGCTGCATTAGGAAAAAACATTGCGTCCATGGTTGGGATTTCGTTTGAATTCAATGTCCAATGATGATGGATGAGCTGTAATCTGGCTTTACGGTGCGCTATAATTAAAAAAAAAAAAAAAAAAAAAAAAAAAATTAATTTTTTCTTTTGCATACAGAAAATGCCTTAAAAAATAATTCAAAAATTTTATAATGTGGACATATATTTTCATTACTATTGTAAAGAGTCTAAATAGGTTTTAAATATGTATAAATTTGAATGTGTAATAACTGCGATCGGAAGAAAAGGAAGAAATTTTTCCAAGATCCAAACTATTTATTTATATATGTAGGGATTTGTTTGTGTGCTAATCACCAGATGGTAACACATCACGGACTATGTGTCTTCGACACAAACCTTTTGCCATGTAGTAGCAGTATTCGACTTTGAACTCCGGCCGTGGAGAAAGAGAGAACGCTGGCCGACAACGAGAGAGGAGGCGAGACTGAGGAAGGCTGCGTCAAGTAGACAGAGAATATGATTATGATGTATTAATAGTTAATGTAAATATCTCTGTGCGTATTATAATGCTTCATTAAATGTCTATTGTTGAGAGAAAAACAACGTTTCGTTATTCTGCTTTGAAATACACCCCTAGACCACCCACTCCGGCCATTACTTATTTGCTAGACTGGTAGAGAAGTCTACATATATATATTGGACAATTTTTATCTTTTTTAAAAGGTCTGAAAGTAAGGTTCTTCAAAATTTTTCTTTTTGTATTGAGAATGCCATGATGATTTTGTTATACAATTTGAGTGTAGCAGCTTTCGAGTGCAAAATGGTCATGTTTCTGATTCATTTTTGTTTGTCTCCTTATTTCTGTGTTCATATATATATATATATATATATATATATATATATATATGTGGGGATTCAATTGTTTAATTGGTGTCTTTTCTGACGCAGTCTAATCAATTCTACATCCTATCGTAGATTCTTACTTTCCTTTTTCAGAGCTATTCATATGTGGGAAAAAAGTTTCTTCCGGAATGAAATATACTGGAAACATCTACAAGTTTGAATCAACAATTTATCTTGAGTTTCATTTAACAATTTAATTTTTTTCTTTTAATAAGTATTCATAATCTTCTTCCACAATTATCTACTGATACATACATCATTAACCATCTAGTAATCGGTCGAGCCAACTCGTAGATCAGTGATAACATGTAGGAAGATTAAGATTGAATTCTGAGGCTGCGCCAGTTGCAGTCACTGCTTTCCGAAATGAGGAGAATCTGTAGTAATTGGGACAACATGTATGTATTCTCGCATCGATAATCAAGTTCCCGGTGGTAGTTTTCTGGGTTTCTTTCACACGACACACAAAGGAGGGATAATTACCCCTAAAAGTTCTCTCCTAAGTCAATGTAAACGGTGGGTGAGCTGACAAGGGGGACAACCGATATCTATCCATTTATATATATATATATATCGAAACTGGAAAAGCTCATTATATTCACTCGGCTTCTGAAAGATTTGGCGCGAACAGTAGTGATTGTTGTAAAGGAATGATTTCAATATAAATTAAAATGAGTTTTTATACATTGTAACTGACTTTTATATGTTTACAGCTGAGAATAATTTAAGAAATCATCATCATTGCCACAACAGCCCAGTGTGGGCAAAGGCCGTCTACCTACTGGTAGATTTCGAGACAAGAGATGTTTTTCTTTTTACGGTGTAGGGTTGTCAGCTCTACGCCCAACGCTCAATAGTCATATAAGACCGGGACTACGGCTTAAAGTGTATTCCGAACCACTACAAACATCCATGGCACCGCCGGGACTCGAACCCGAAACCTGTGGTACCGAGCGCCAGAGCGCTAGCCACTCGGCCATTCAGGTCCCAATTAAAAATATTTCCTATAATAATCACATTTTAAGATGAGAACTGCAAGGATTGCAAACTATATAATTAAGTTTGTAAAATAACCTTAAACTATGCTAATAATTTTTTTTTTTTGGTTTTTGTTGTCACATTTTAAAAGAACAAGGGGAAATTAACAGATTTTTAATTTAATTAAATATATGATATGGTTTTTTTTTAAGTAGGTAAAAGTTGTCTAGTTTTTTTTTTTTGTTTTATACAAAGACTAATATTAAATATCTCGGCTTGATCATAGACAATAAATTTATATCATTTATATAAATAAGGCCAATCCTTATTTACGCTGCCCCAGTCTTTGTTCTAGATGAAAAATATAACAAAAAAACTGTACAAATTATTTGAAACAAACTTCTTTTGTACCACTGGTCACCTTGGTTTGTCCGCAACGCAACAATCCTTTAAGATTTAAATGTTGATTCTATTGGAAATTATATTACAAAAACTCTCTAAGAATTTTTCAATACTATTGCTACCCTCGAAATCCCTCTCATCAAGGCACAAACTATTTTTACGCAATTCAATGGAAAATACAAGTATCCTTACTCTACTTCTAAGTGGAATCGAAGTCTCAAATTATCACAATTATATTTTCTACTTATGTTCAATAACTTTCAGTCTTTCTTCCAATATTAATTTTATTCATTTCCATTTTTATTCCAATGACTTATTAATACACTTTTATTAGCTTCACCTGTATGTTTGTATGTATGTAACTCACTTTTGGGCTCGATTTGGGACTGATGACGCCATCTACTGGCGAGTCAATCAACTGGTCAAACCCTACCTATTTTGTATAATTAATCTTAATTCCTTTTGTTTTATTTTACTTTTATATTAAAATTCTCATTTTAACTTTAACCTTTTTTATTTTTGGCCATCGTCAAAGGACTCCTAATTGTTCCAATAGCTTTAGCTTTTTCGATCTTCTGCTTTAATTGTTCTCAAGCAGGAGATGTTTTTCCTAAATTTCCTAAATTATAATTTAAAAACTAAAAAAATACGCTTTTAGAGTTAATCAAACTAAAAAGTAAAAATAAATTAATAGTTTAAAAACTAAAAACACGCGTTTAGAGTTAATCAAACTAAAAAGTAAAAATAAATTAATAGTGTAAAAACTAAAAACGCTTTTAGAGTTAATCTATCTAAAAAGTAAAAAATAATTGTTAACATAAGAATAAAATGACTGACGAGAAAATGAATGTCACTGTTCTAAAAGCGTGGTGTGCTTTGTACGACATTTTTAAACTAACTCTGCATTTCGGAATGAAGCTAGTGAAAAATTATAACGATTGATATCGAGCACGCCGCGCTTTTAGAACAGTGACATTCATTTTTCTCGTCAGTCATTTTATTCTTATGTTAACAATTATTTTTTACTTTTTAGATAGATTAACTCTAAAAGCGTTTTTTAGTTTTTTTAAACTATTAATTTATTTTTTTTCCCTTTCTTCCCCATCGCTTTTCAGATATTTTAATTCAACACCTGCTCTTTTTTCCGCTCTGTAAGATTTATTACCTAAACTAATTGACAGTAACAGTTCTATCTTCTCCAACGTACTTTTTTCTCCCCTTTGATCTTGGGTTCCAATCGAGCCTTTTGATCATTAAAATTGTTTTCGCTTCACTCCAATTTGTTTTTTATTTTCTTCCTACTGGTCTTTACTCTCTTTCGAGTTCTTCAATCATTGCAGTTGATTTTATTCTATTATTTACACTCTCTTTTGTTTGAATTATATTTTCTGCTTATTTGCAGACTTATTTTTCGGCTTTTTTTCATCGTTCTGCGCTATGTACTGATCACAAATTTCATGTTACATTTTCATCATAAACGTTTTATATTTTTCTCCCCCCCCCGCCCCAATTCATATTATTACTACAATTTGTTCAATGGAAGAAATTATAGTTATCGCATGAATTGGGGGAAAAAAATCGACATTACATTGACGTATTAATCGGCATTACAATGACATATGAATTGGCATTACATTGATGTATGAATCGGTATTACATTGACTTTTCTTTCTTACTTTCATCACATACTATTCAGTAGATGAACGCGAAGCGTTCAGTCACTCGACCTCCATTTAGTTGGTTTAACAAAAGATGGGTACATGATTTCCTTGTATGTGGTAACAAACTCTTTGGCTATGAAGCAGCCACATGTTACTATCTGGAATTATAGATGAATTTCATTTTGTCAAAGCCCATTGAATTGTAAGTGGCATGGATACAAAATGTAAAAATGGTTTGGAATATGCATACGGTCCTTAAAGAACTATTAAATTTAAAGTGCAATTCATTTTTTTCATTTTTCTTTTCTATATTTTATTTTGACTGTAACTTTCTTCACTGTAACTTTCAGTGTATTTGATTGTAATGGCTGACTAAACCATTGAATTAGAATATGTGATCGGCATTATATGTAAAATTCAGATTTTTTGCAAATGATTAAATAAGTCCTGTTAGCAAAATCGTTTTTTAAAATCCTAAATATAATCCTCTAACAAAATACCAAAGATGCTCAAATGGTTCGTTGGTATTTTCTGTATACAAATATTCCTTATTGTTTATTTTGTTATTAATTCCGCATTTTATTTGTTTATATTACTTTCAAACGTATACTTATATTGGCCAATTTTGTTTTTAATAACTAAAGACAAATCTGTTTTCTTTATTTCGAAAGTATGAAATATTTATTGTAGTTTGCAACAGATGTATTATGTAGATTTAGTATTAAGCAAAGCTATTTAGTGATTTTGCTTTAGGAAAAGTTTTATTGCTTGAATAAATGTCATTAAATTATTCATGTATTATTTTTCAAATATACGTGCTTTACTCTGATTATTTTTCAAAAATGCTACTATAAACTAAAAATTTATCTAAAAATTAAACGATATTTTATTATATAGTATATTTACAGTTTACGTTTAACAAACGTAGTTATTGCATTAAAATAATGATTACAGTTAATGGATTTAATTAGATGTTAATATGAACTTTTAAATTTAGGTGAAATATAATTTTTAAACTCTTAATTGCTCTTTTTTTTATAATAAAAGCAAATTGAATATTATGATTGTTTATAATTTTTTTTTTTGTTTGTTTGATATCATCTGTTCAAATAATTTTAATTGACACTATTCTTAATTTAAATAATTCGTTTATCTCAGTTTATTTGCACGGCACTGAAAGAGATTGTGATTTTTTAGAATTTTCTCAGAATTTTATTATCACTGAATTATATTCAGTATTCCTTCAATTGCTGCATTTTTTATTGGGTTTTTATAAAAAAAATTTTAATTCTTCACAGATTATTTTATAAGATTCATATATTTTATTTTCAGACAGCTAAATTAATTAAACTTAATTGTTTTTTTTTCTTCCATGAATTAAATTTAAAAAAACATTTATAAATTAGTAGGTGATTCAATGAAATCCATTTATTTTGACAAACGATAATAAATATATAGGTAAAAAGCAATAAAATATAATTGAAAAACAAAATATTTATTTATTAATGAAATAGTATTTACAAAGATGTCTGTATAATTCATTTTATACAAACTAAAAATACAAAATTTTATGAAAAAAAATTTGGGGAATAAATCTTTTATTCAACAATTTAATTACAATTACCACTATCATAGATTTTTTTTCCGTTTGAATCAGTGGCAACTTTTGGATGGATAAAACATAGAAATATTTGATTTTGGTTGGTATAAACATCCTTACATAAAGCTTATAGTTATTATTTACCTGACATTGGAAAACAGTGCAATATTTTATAACTTTCTTGGAAAAGATTACATCATTTTTTAGCTAATTTTATTCTGCATCACTAGCTTTTATAGCAAAGTTAATTAAGTTGGTTTTTATTTTTCATCAGATTCATTACCATAATCATTTATTTCATTAATTAAAACAGGAGATGGTTTACTTAATACTGGAAAAAAAAAAAACACACCTTTGGATTGCATTTAAATATACTAATTTTAGCAAGGATGTGAAAGCACAAATTTTAGTAAATAATATATATGCCAATGTGGAAAAAAAAAAAGGAAAATGTTATGAGATATAATCATTTTTTTTTTTTCTTGGATGCAAGACACCCTGAGCTTAGATGGTCCTAAATAAGGACAAACAAATTTTCCTTTATAGTGAAAATTTTGCTATAAAAATTAAACTTTGCTAATAATATTTATATTTTCACTTTTCAAACCAAGAAATTACTTATTAGAAATAAAATTTATTTATAATTTAATAATAAAATGATATCTGCAAATGATCAGATTGTCAACCCTGCTACCAAATGGCACCACTCTACATGGCAGCTTAGATGAAAGGTTTTGGGCAAAGCTAAGGGTTATTAGAAAGTATGATGGAAAAAAAGTGATGAAAGTGTTCTGGTAGAATCCTGCAATCAGATATTTAAAAAAGAAGGGAAAAAATGCAAATCAAAGACTGTGAAAGCTATGTGTTTTAGCAATTACCTCGTGTTATTGTTATCTGTAATGTGTAAAAAACAATCTACCAGCTTGAGTGGTCTGAATTGTAGTGTCCTCAAATACTAGTTTCTTGGACTTGCGATGCATTTATGCAGCAGACAGATTAAATTGTTCTGGAAGTTTTTGCTGACAACCTTTTGAGTTCTTCTCACCAGAACAAACCAAGCTAAAGAATTTCAAGTAAATGGACTGATTTTGTAACAATATGAATAAACATAAAACATGCTTACTTTAGTAGTGCACATGAAAGATAAGGAAAAATCTGTAGAGACAGCTAAAAGCTCATTGAATTTAACTTCTTGGCTAAATAACTTTCAACCTCCAGTTTAGTCCATGAGGAATGATGACAAGACAGGTAAGATTTATAGTTACAAATTTATTGGGGATTTAATGTTCTTATATTAGGTTGAGCAGAAAGTAATGCAGGATGTAGATAGACAATTTTAAAAGGAATAATAATAATAATAATAATGTTGCATATATTTAATTGTTCATATATATATTCTCCATTATTTTCAATGACACTTAACCAAATATCTTTAGGCAACTTTTTGAATTGGAAATACTTTTTCTGTTTTCGGCAAAATATTTATTTAGAGAATTTTTATTCTCCTGTTTATTACTCAAATTTTGCCATCAAGAAATTCTGGCGATCTAAACAGATCTGATAAGTTGAATTTTCCATACTAATTCATTCAACTTCTGCTGAATCATTTGTATGGTGTGAGGCTGAGCATTATTTTTCTGGAGAATCGAACCCCATTTATTGAGTAATGGAGGTCGTTAGTGAGTAAATCTCTTTAAATGCTTTAATTATTGACAGTAGATGTCCAAAGTGATAATTTGGTTATTCACAACCAGTTCAAAATAAACCGCCACTTCCATACCCACCAAATGCAATGCAAAAACTTCTTTTAGACACAATCCTTTCTTTGTGTTGGTAATAAGTTTTCCATTTGGGCTTAACCATTAACTTTTCCAATTAACATTTGCATAAAAGTATCCACTTTTTCACCTCCAGTCACTATATGCTTTAAAAAAGGATCAGCTTCATTTCCTGTGCCAAGTGATGGGCAAACTTGTTGCTGAAGGTTTTGAACTTTTATCGTAACTTGATGTGGAACCGAAACACCTTTCCTATTATTTTAACTGTTTGTGCTCAGTCTGCCAGATAGTTTTCTACTTATTATATCAGTTTATGACACTACCAGTGCTTTCAAATCATCTTTATCAGCCTACATTGACCAATCACTTCTGATAATTTTCCAAGACTAAAATTCTCTGCTCAGAACTTTTAAACCATTGTTGAACCTGACTTTCACTTATAGATTCTGGATACACAGAAGAATGTTTTGAGTTGCTTCTACGGCATTTCTATGGAGCCTAAATTCAAAAAGTATGATATGGTAAATATGCAATTTATGCACTTCTCTGAAGAATATAAATATATGTAGAGTTAAGTAGAAAAATGTAATTTGGGCAGTTGTATTTGTTAAAATTCCACATTACTTTCTGTTCAATCTATATTATAGATGCTATCATAGAGAATAGCAGTCATTCTGTTTTTCAAAGTATTTTTTAATAATAATTTGGATACAAAGGAATAAATTTTTAAACAGTTAACTTTAAAATTGAGTTAAAGTAAGTTTTATAGATCATATTAATGCAGATTTCATTTTTAGCAATTAAATGATATTTTTGAAAAATTAAATATGATAAATCTTAAATATGATAATATTAAAAACTAATATACAGATTAGAAAAATGTAGTATGTAAAAATTTAATTTTTTATTTTTTGTGATTGTTTACATAACTTTAAAAAGAAAAATATCAATTTAAGTTTGTTAAAGCATATGCTCTTTACCATATTTTTTACAAAATTTTTCTTATTTCAGAGTTGAAGATAATTCTTTTGTCAAAATTGTAGAGGTGGCAGATGAATCTCAATAACTTTAGATGAATGAAAAATGTTGTCACACAATAAAAGTGACATAAATTCAAGTCTTCAGATGAAAAGAGTGTATTATTTTATGAGGATACAGAACACAAAAGATGGAAGTTATTGAATATGATATCTTCCCTAATATTATCAGAATACCATAGTTGAAATGTAAAAAAAAAAAAAAAAAAGCTTTTGGTTGTTTTAAGAATAAGAAACACCCATTACTGTACTCAAAAGTTTTTGACCAATGGAAACATATTTCAGAATGTATTAGCAAGTTATAATCCAGAATCAATGCTCATGCTTGTGTTATTTATGAACAGTGGCACAGGCTTGGAAATAAAAGATGAAACAAATGATAGAAAAATGCATTACAAGTTTTTATCCTTCAAAGTTATTAACAAAACCCTGGATGTGAACTTAATACTTGCAACATGTATTTTCCTTTTCATGAAACTAATGGGAGATTTGAATATAGCAATAAGGAATTTTCTATGAATCATTGAGCTCTTGTCAAAGTATGATCCACTGTTAAACTTGCTCCAGCATCTATATGATATAGTAAAATATTTAACATTTGAAATTTTTAAAATTTGTCTCTTTTTTTTTTTTTTTTTTAATACAACATTAGATGTCTCTAAAATTGACTAATTGTGTGAAGCTTATAGAAATACAAAAATAAAAAATGATGAAACAGAAAAAGAACCTCATGAATTAAAAAATTGTCAAGTTTTTATTTATTTTAGAAAAAAATAAAAGATAAATCATAAAAAAGGATTTGGGGGAAAAAACCATGAAATTGCTGCTCAAGAAGGATTTGAACTTAATAAAATGATGCAGACAAGGATATGATGGTGTAGCAGTAATAAATAGGACTCATGCAAGTGCAACAGTGTGTTATAGAAAAAGTATCACATGCTTGCTTAATTTTTTAAAAGATGAAATTGAAAGAAACATAGAAATTTGAGTTTTCTAAACATTCACTTATATCTGGCATGTGTAATGTTATTTTGGTCATAGCATTGTTTGCTGTGTAGAATTTAAAACAATGAATCGTTACAGGAAATAGCTTTAAAATTTCTTAACCTAACTCACAAACCTGGCAGTATGCTTTAAAATATAAGTTTGGAGATATAATAAAATGTATCGATCACCAAATTTCATTCATGTGGCTATTCTTGTAATATTTTGACCAATTGCTTCACAAAGTTTTTGGTTTATTGAACTTTTGATATATTCTCATAAGTACTTGTCTATCAAAATATGTTCACACATGATAAATTAAATTTGTAAGCGGGTATCAGTTTTTTTTTAATTTAAAAAATTAAATTGACACAAAATTTTTTTCTATTTAATAAATTGCTTGCAAACATTTTACCTTAATTACATGTGTTTCATGTTAAGCTCTGTATGATGTTAAACAGCTTAACAGGAATCATAAATAACCTAAAAGCACACATTAGTGATATATTTATTAAAAATATTTTATTCAATTAAATTTACTCAAATTTTATTAAGAATAAGATCAACTTTTAATTTGAAAAAGTGATTAAAATGGGAGAAAGTAAGGGTGATGGGAGGCATTTCTCTTGTTACATCCTTGATCAGATGTATTTTTTACAATCAGTGTGCATATATAAAAATTTTAGAACAAAGGAATTTATTGAAAGGAAAAATTAATTTTTAGTTAAAAGCAGAGGATTAAATTAAATAGTAAATATATTCTGTTCTGACACTTAAAGCAATATTGTTTAACATTTTGGTAATAACAGCAAAAATTTCTTAGCTAATATAATTAACGTATAGGGGAATTTGTTTTCCCATTTTATTTATCAAAATCTTTATTTCTTCTTCTTTTGTTTACTTAACATGATGCTGGAATATTATTTTTTTTTTTTCAAATTGTCTTTAATTTATCTTAAACTTGGTTGACTTTCTTTATTGAACATTAGGTGCATTAGGTTTTAATTAAGGGTAAAAACAATCTTATATTTGTTGCCTTAATACATACTTATTTTCATTTAAATATATTGAAATAAATGGGTTCATTGAAGGTGATTTTGTTAATGAACATTTATATTGGCTATGATGCAATCTGAGATGTGTGTGTGCACGTGCGTCATGCATACATATAGATAACATTTTGTAAGACACTTGCATAATTAATAAAAATTAATAGCTAAATCCATAAAAAACTTTGTTATTGTTGTTATCGTGTCCATGGATTTAAAATATAATTATCAATATTAGATCAAGTCATAAAAACCTTGAATAGAATATTTAAAAAACATCTGTCATTTCTCTTGTGACATCCTTGATCAGGTGTATTTTTAAAATCAGTGTGCATTATTATCTGAAATTTTAAGAACTAAAATCAAAATAATATTAAATAGGAAAATCAATTTTCTTCATCCTGCCGTTTTTATAAAAATGTATTTAAATTTTTGAGATTTAGTAAAAGTAACTTTTATCAAATATTAAATAGTAAGAGATTTATTATCTGTAATTTTTAAATTTGCGATTTTTAATTATTGATATTTTGTATTATGTAGTTAAATAAAATAAAATTTTTGTGAAAGTTTTTAAAAATAAATGCTTGTTAAAGTGTAACCATTATATTTGTGCACTATCAGTAATTTGTACTAGATTTTCTAATGAATTTACTTCCTTTTTATTTTTAGTGAGCATTTAAAATTTTGAGATACCCATTTGCTGTTACAATTCAAGCTTCGTCAAATTCAAATATGCCAAGATCAACTGAAGAAACCTTGAAACAAATTCAAGTATGTTCAAAATTTTTGTAATTAATTTATCTTAATTTTTGTCCTTGCTTTTTCAAATTTCTCCATAATTTAATTGAATTTTTTATATCTTAGAAAAAAAATTAACCTTCTATTTCTTAATTGATTTAATAAATAAGCTGTTAATTGATTTTCATTTTATACATATTCCCATTAAATATAGAAAATATATATCATTAAAGAAAATTTTACATTATAAAAGCTATTATACAACAGAAATGATGGTGAAAAGATTTTATAAGTGAATGGAATATTGTTTTTCAGTTACATTATATATATATATATAATTGCATCAATTTTGCTCGATAAACACCAATTCTTATGACTCTTAGTTTGTATTTTCTTGTGAATGAACATTTACTAGACCATTCAGCATTAATCAGACCTCTTTCAGTGATTTGTATATAAGTTGTTCGCGTTGATCCTTATAAAAAAATGTTAGTGCATATGTCTTTCCATATTATTCCAAACTGGTTACCAACTTTGTAAAAATTATTTTAGTAAACCTTATTAATTAATAAACTGTACAAAAAGACATATGACTCTTCAATTTCTTGAAAAAAGGCCACTACAACTTGTTGCAATCTCTGTTATGCTACATACAAATATATACAAATATATATATATATATATATATATATAGCCATAAATTTTATATCTTAATTTTTATTTGTCATATACTATAAATCTCATTCAGTTGCGAACAGTTCACGATTTCTAATTAGTAATATTCTTTTCCATTACTTTTCTTATAACCTGCTTTCCTTTCATAATGGCTTGTTCTTAGGAGTGATTATGTTCAAATTACTCAAATTACTTACTTATTATTAAGTTTGATACTACTGATTCTGAAAATTTGTTACAATTTCAAAAATTTCTAATTACACATTTGAAAATCTTTCCCTTCAAAAATGTTTGTTTCTCTATCTCAAAATAAATATGAAAAATATATGTGAATGTAAAATGGGATCAAAATATATATTACATGTAAAATGTTTTTATGCTGTAAATTTTTATTTGAAGCTTTGCTGAAAAGACGAGGGAAGGGGGATATAATTTGTTTTCTTGTAGTCTTGGAGGATCTAACATGCTACTTTTCAATATTAGATAAAATTTAATCACTCCTGAGCAGTTGTCCCTTCTTTTTTGAAAAAAGAGCTCTCTTTTTTGCTGAATTGCTTAGAATTTTAAAGGATAAATACACCAAAAATTAATCACCTTAGTATCTTTGAAGTGATATGTGCATACAGTGTATGAATTAATTCTAAATAGATCAGCATATGTTCTGCTCATATCATATATATCATAAATGTATCCAGTGTATTTTCTGCTCATTCTACTCATCTGTAGCACATTGTACTCTATCAACTTGAGTAGTTTCCTAGTATATCCATGATTTTTTTAAAATTCTATTAATAAGAGTTATATTCATTGCTCAAAAGAATTTGTCACAATTTTTGCAATCAGCCCTCTTTTTAAGGAAGTGAATGAGACATTTGTATTGGTATTTCTTTATGTAACTTAGTTTGGAAGTCAAATGTTTCATACTGGGTATAGGAAAGAAAAAAAAAATTAATCAAAAGAATAGATATTCTATTAAAATTTATAGCAATAAATTAAGCTAGTGTATTTAATTTTATAAATTGAAATATAAAATATTTTGTATTTTTATACTTGAAATTAAATTAGTAGTTTTACAGGAATAAAAAATTTAACTTGCTAAAGTATATTAGCATAATTAGTTAAGTACCTACAATAATTTTTTGCCTGTAGTGGTAGATATTCTACACTAATCAATAGGCAGCATAAAAAAAAAAAAAAATCCACTTTTTTGTATATTCCATTCTTTGCCCATAACTTTTAGTAATAAAGTTCTGTTTTTTTTATTCATGGTTGAAAATTACAAAATATTTTTAATTATATAATCTAAACTTGTTAAATATATAATCTGCTGATTGTAGGCAGGAAATAATGCTTACTAAAATATCCTAAGCATGGTGGGATTTTAGAAAATTCATTTAGCCATTTTGAGATATATATTATCTTGCAATGTATACATTGCAAGATAATATATAAATATTATTTTAAAAGTTAAATAAATGGAATTACATTTATAATTATTTAAAGAGGAAAAAATTCAGTATATTCCATATATTTATTGCATTTATTTATTTGCATTATAGAAGCAAGGTCTTTCAATATCTATTGTCAGTACTGAAAACAGTCGATCATCCTATGCATTAGATTCATCTGTAAGTATTTATTTTTCTTTAATCTTTAATTGATGTTAAATTATCTAAATTATTTGGAAAAAGTTTTCTTTTATGTTATTTATGTTGAGTTGAATCTCTGTGTCAATAGTGTTACGTATATTTCATAAAAATGCAGGGGTTTTTTTTCCTTCTATTAAGAGGAAAGGACTTCCTTATTTGAAAATTTTGAGTGAGCTTTAAAATTCTAGTCTAAGTTATGTTTAAAAATTAATGAAATCTATTTTACAAGGGTTAATTACTGATTACTATTTGTAATGTTAAGTCAGTATCAATCTAATATTCTTTGTAAAACATTTCAAATTTAAATTTTGAAACAAATGTAAGCATTCTTATACATGAATATTAATGTTACAGGAGTTATTAATGTAATTTTAATTTATTACTTTTGTTTTTATAATAAAAATTTTTTAAGATATATTCTGGATTTTCAAAAATTTTTTTTTATGCGTGCAACATGCACCACTCTACATGAGCAATAATTAGCTCATAAATTTTAATCAATTGTTAGAAAAAAATCACAAATTTTAAAGGAAGAATATCTGTATTTATAAATATAAAATAACACATTCAATTATTAAAAAACAAATTAAGATTATTATATTTTAATTTTACTAACATGACCATTTCTACTGTTTTTTAATGAGTGTCTGCCTCTTGCTTTTTTCATAAATATATACAAAAAATAACATAATTAAACTAATTATAAGAAGAATGTAAGAACTAGTTTTTAAAATTATTTTTCCCATATCATTACCTTTAATCAAATTTTACATAGAAATAGACTTCATGTAGATAAAAAAATAAAAATAATAGCTATTACATTATATTGATTTCTCCTGAGAATACTCTTATTTAAAGTTTGTTGAAAAAAAAAATTATAACTATCTTATTTTTAAATGATGAAACAGAGGTTTCATGATATGTAACGTAATAGAGAAAAAGATTTTCAAATGATAATTTAATTTACATAAATAATATACAAAATTTAAATGTGGGATGACAAAAAACCTAATTAAAATAATTTAAAGCAAAAGTAGGTTTTTAAAAAAATCCCTACATTATAGAACTTTCATTAAAACAAACTTTGAATAAATTAATGTTAAAATATTAATATCAAAACATCCTTGCTACTTATTGGTGGTTAAATTATTATATGCAAACCATTGTATAAAATGAGTTTTAATAATAAGGGTTTATTTCTCTTAAAGGGAACTATCAAAATCATAATTCTTGAATCTTAAATATCCCAAATACCTTTTATTAATTTTCTTTTACAATAAAATATCTATGAATTCATGGATATTTCAGAAATATATTCCAACAATGTTTAAACATTTTCTTTCCTCCAAACCTTTTGTTAATCACATAGCATCAATTTAAATTAATTTGTAGTGCTAAAGTTATGATTTTAATATACAGTATTAAATATAAAATGACTATACAAATACTGTTAAAAAGAGCACTTATGTTATATAAATTGAAAGAATTATTTCAATTTAAAATTGATCTTGTGATAAGTGATATTTTTTGATTCGCAAGTTTTTGCATTAAAATCTGAGATAAGCTAAATTAATAATTAAGTGTATTAATTTGATGTAGAATGATCCTTTTTCTCTTGATGCAATTTTTTTTATGTACAAGATATACTGATTTGTAACAATATACAATATGTATAATGGCAGATATACATGTGTAAGGTTTATAGGGAGCCTGTTACATTATAGGCACAAGATCCAGGTAGAGAAATAGCATTTGTTTTAATTATAATTAGCATTTTGTTTTAAACCATGAAAGCATGAACATCGCTAGCTTGATGCATGCAAGGTATGTTAACTACCCCAATTTATCATTTTAAGCAAATTGCCTGCAACCCTTTCCTCTAAAGAATCACATCTTAATTTCCTTATAAACTTGAATCAATTGGATCTTTGATTAAAAAATTACTTTTATTCCTTAAAGTTTTTCTCTTTTTAAAAATTTGTACTTTTGCTTGTGTTCTTAAGGATTACACTAAGACAATTTTCTAAAGGCTGCTTTGTGTTGACTAAT
Organism: Caerostris extrusa; assembly: GCA_021605095.1. NCBI lineage: Eukaryota > Metazoa > Arthropoda > Arachnida > Araneae > Araneidae > Caerostris > Caerostris extrusa. Next base: position 42,830 of record BPLR01010462.1, on the reverse strand, counting down.
TTTCAGTAAAAAGAAAAAGGAAGTTTATGCCATTATAGACACATTTTTATCTTGCATCACTGAAATGTATTACTTGTTTTCCAGCTGGATATAAAGATCCAATTGAATATAAGTTTCAAGGGAGGGTTCAATATAAAATGTTACCAGCATCAATGACTTGCTCAAAGAAAAGACCATCTAAAGTTGTTTCTTTAAAATTTCAATTTTGAACTTTTGATAAGTATAAATTTCTAAAAATTTTTTTCTTTGTAGGGTTCTAAGGAAGTGAAGACAAAGCAATCTGCATCTATTGATAAAACCTAAACCCACAACTCGATCCTTAGTTGTAACAGAAAACAAGCCTACTCTTGCACAGTCTAAAGCCCATTCCCATCACAACCTCTGAATTGCGAAGTTATAGTGGGCAGACAATATTTTCATCTAATCAGTCAAGCCCAGTAGAATCGAAAATGCAAAGTGGAACCAAGAAAGGTACAATATTTCCTCCTGCTTTAGAGACTAGAGCATTTGGTTCTCAAAGTTGGAGCAATCCATCAACTTTAACAACTGAAAAAAAAGGTTCGGGGGGTTTTAATCGTATTGGTCAACCTGATAACAAAAGCTCTGGACGTGTTTCTCAAAATTCAACTGCATTTTCTGAAAGCAAAACCCCCAATGTTCGAGCAAACCAGAATATTTTGCAATTAACAGATGGTAAAAGTCAAAATAGGAATAATCAATCAACATCCATTTCAGAATGTAAAGTTCCAGTTTCTTCTTGTAGCCAAAGTCAGTTATCATTTGAAGGGAAGTTAACAGGAAATCAAGGTCGAAACACACCCAGTTCCCCACCATTAGAAAAGAAAATTTTAAACTCCACGCAGGTTAGATCAAGTCAGAATTTTTCTGCTGTTCATGAAAATAAAAATTCTGCTAGTCAAAGAACTGCTAATCAGTTATTGAATACTAATCAAGTAAAAGTTATTCAAAATAAATCAGCTGATATGAAAACACCTAACCAAATTCGAGTACAACAGTCACCAAACCTTCTTCGATCAGTGAAACATATTTCAATTGAGAAAGTACAGACAACTGTTAAGTCTGTTAATGAGCAACCTTCTTTAGACTCACCTGTATCGGAACGTTCTATGAATAATCCATTTCGTTTAGCTTCAACAACATTAGGTAAAAAAAGTTTCTAACTCTGAAGAAAAATCTTCTGTTAAACTTGTATCTCAAAGTGTTGTTTCTTCATTGTCTGAAAATAATTCTTCTGCACTTTCTAAAATCTCTCAAAATTTATCTGTGCATGTAGAGAATAAAGCAAACAGTCAAGCTGTTAAAGTTTCTTCTGTATCATCTGAATCATCTCAGAAACCATCAGTTTCATCTGGTAAATAATATTCTCTTTTTTTAACATATCTTTTTTTTCTATTAACATTTTGATTTTTCATTTCCTAATAAAAATTATATTCTTTTTAAAAATGGAATTAAACTCTTTTATTGTAACTGCTTATCAAATAAATTATATCTAGATCAATAATTATAAAAATAAAAAATTAATATTAGAAAATTATAAATATGATTAATTTTAACAAGCCAAATAATATTTATTATTTAAAATCAGATTTTAAAATAAATGTACATGTACAATATATTATTTACATGTAAAATATTTTTATAATAAATTAAAATTACTTTTATTTCGCGTTTCAAAACAGATATTTTGATAATCATCAATAAATAATTGGCATTTAAAATAAAAATTTTTTTCAAATATTACTATGGAAATGAATCAATCTTTATAAAATTTCACTGATTTTCCATAATCAATGAATTTTTATAATAATTCTATTCATCTATCTATATTATTTCTTATAAGTTGATTGTTTTATTCTTTCTATAAATTCTTTATTAATATTCTATCTATTGCTAATTTTCTCATCTAAATGTTTCTTTTGCTTTTAATTTTCAATTTCTTTTATTTCATATCATTCTGTTATAATTTAGCTATACTCCCAGTTCATTTATTATATATATAAAAATATAATGTATTAATAAATTCTTTATTATTCTTTGTTCTATTATTTAAGAGCATTTATATGTTCATATATTATATAAAACATGAAAGATCCATATGAAACTGAAACTGTCCATCAGTTTTATTTAAAAATCAATTTTGAAAAATTTGAGACTATAGCCAGTGATCTATTTTGATAAATTTATGTAAGTATCTTATTGTTGGTAATTTGATGTTTCACTTAAAAAAAAATACCTTTTATCATTTTAAATATTTTATATTTATTCAATAATTTGCATTTCAATGTGCACTTATTACACATCTTAATATTACTGGAAAGTTTTAAGAATTTTATACATTTATTTAGTATGTTTTCTAATTTTTAAGTGTCCTAGTAATGAAATCTTGTGTAAGTTGTATACAGAAACATTTCTGTTTTTATATGTAATTGAATTTGTAACACTTTAATTGCTCATATATTAACAAACTAGTCTGTAAGCATCAATGCTATTAGAAAGTACTTAAGAAAATAGGAATTTTTTTTTTTTTTTTTCTAATTTCTAAACATGATTTCCCAAAGTAACTCTGCTTTGAATTAAAATTAATTATTTTGTAATCTACATTGTGATTGAATGTGTATGGTTGATTACAAAATAAACTTTAAAGAATAATCATTAAAATTTTATTTCATTGTCTAAATTTTATCTAAAAAGTTTCAAACATCTCATTAACTTAACAATGAATATTTATTTTTTGTTTTTATTTTATCACTATTTTTGTATTTTTATTTCAATCATTTGCCATGCTATTTGAAAAAAAAAAAAAAAAAACTTCATGTGATGTGGCAATTCATCAATCATATATTATTTCCCAGTATTCTGTATGAAATGATATTTCTCATCATTATATGTTGCATAATAAAATATATATTATTAAATATTTTTAGTTACAAAAAATCAAGCCTAATAAATATGCAAAATTAGTCTATAGAGAGATTCAATATTTTTTATTAAATTTTTTATCTGAAAATGTCATAGTTTAAAAATTGACTACACTAATTCATTTAATATATTCAGGTAATAGCTAATATACTTATTCTTCATCTACTTATAATGAAGTGTTATGATTGCAATTCCTTTTGGGATAGTCTATTGTTGTTCAATCAGTTTTATCTAATTAACAATGATTAATAAATTCATATACTAAAGTGAAATAATTCATATACTATAGTGAAACTATTAAAAAATAAAACTATCATCTATTTTATCAATTTCTCTTGTTTCCAGAAAGATGTCAGAGAAAATTATAATAACTATTCTACTATTCATTTCTCCCAAATTAAGAACTCTGTTTCATTCATTTAAAATCCTACAGAGTGTTATTCTTTTGTATTGATGGTATTTTCTTTTGGATAAATATAGCTGCCTGGTGGCCAAATGGCTAGTGCTCTGGCCTTTGGTATCATAGGCTTCAGATTCAAATCGTGGCGAAGCCATGGATGTTTGCAAGTTGTTTGGTATCCACGTTAAACTGTAGGTCCTGGTCTATTGAGCCCTCGTGTGCACAAAATGACCGTAGGGCAACAAAACAATCAAATCAATTTAGATAAATGTATATGTTTTTCATGCATGGCCTGTCATCATATAAATATTCTAAAGACTTGTAATATATTCATGTATTTTAAAGAACTTCACTAATAGATAATCAATTTATTTTCAATCAATCAAATGCCAATTTTACCAACTATTTAGTTTTAAATAACATTTAATGTTTTACAGTTTACATGCATGACCACAAATTTACTTCTTTTTTAATTAAATATGGGAATATTTTGAGAAATTCAGTATTTTAAAAAAATATTTTATCCTTTGATCCAATTACTTTTTTCTTTCCAAAGTTATGCAAGTATTAAGATCATCATTTCAAATTAATGGCTGGTTTACAAATATTTACTAACACTTAAGATATGTTAATTAAGGTTGATTTCACAAGAAAAAGGATAATAGATTTAATCCAATGTATTATATTTAATATTGATGTTCATTTATAATAAAGTAATTATAGCATTAATAAATCATGATTATATATTTGCATATTATCCTAATTCTTATCATTTAAAAATATGATTCATGATTTATAACTTTGTCAGATATACCTTATGTACGAGACTTTTTGTTTTTTCTCATATCTTGGTTTTAATTAATTATACATTATCTTCAAAACATATTCATTTTAAACATTCTTCCTTTTTCTGCCTTGTCATATAATCAACATTAGTAATTTTGTACATGATTTGCATCTTTTCTCTTGTTTTTCCATATATTTTAATTTTGAGATAATTTGCAATGCTAAAAATAATACAAAAGTTTAAAAGGACATGCATGAAAAATGTTAAAAACTAGAATTTGTGTATTGAATATATTTTATGGAATCACTAGAAAGCACAAAGCAAAAAGAATAAAAGGCTTCATTTGAGAATAGAATAATTGGTTTTAATTTAAGTTTTAAGTTAAAAATTGATTAAATTTTAGATACATAGTGATACATATTTAAAAAGAATTTTTATTACTTTTGAACTCAATTAAGGACAAATGAAAATCTTTGTTAACCAGTTTACTAATATTTTATTGTCAGTTCTCGATGAAGTCTTTAGATAAGATTTTTTAGTTATATTTTATTTCAGTTGCTGCTTTTTTTTTACTCTTGCACCTATATGCATACCATCTGGTCTCTTATCTGGCTACCTATTCATCTGCAACTTCCAGAGTTGCACACTTTTATTTTTAAAACAGGTCTGGCTTATTTTTCTTGCACTGAAATTTTATCCATGATCTTCAAGGAAGGGAAGCATCTTTACAAGATTATCAGCATATCTTGAGTATCAGGGAAAAAAATTCTTGCAGATCAGTTACAATTAGAGTATATAATTATGATTGAGACTATTTGTTTTACTCTTCTCTTAGTTTTAATACGTATGTTATCTTTAAAAGATATTCATCTTAAGAATCCTTCATTTCTGTTCAGTTTCATATAATCAATATTAGTAATTTCACACATTTACACCTGTTCTGCATGTAGAAGTTCGTCAAATACACTTAATGATTTCCATTCATGTTTTTTTAATATTCCATTTTAAGAGAACTACAAAATTTGGTATTTATTTGTATTTGTTTTAACATGGATAATTTCTTATTAATTATGAATAGAAAATGTAACATAGGGTTGTTCTTTAAATTATTGATCTTAATAGCATTTTTCCAATTAATAGAATTATTGCATTTAATATATTGCAAAAACTTCAGTTATCATTCTGGTTCTTGTATATCAATCAAAACTAATTAATAAAGTAAAAGTTTGAAAAATTTATCAATAAACAGAATCCTACTGAAATTTCTTTAAAAATAATTAAAGTTTTAATTTACCTTCATCAAAAAAGTAACTGTCTAAAAGTATTAATATTAACTCAAGTATCGTGAGCTTGAACAGTTGTTTTATTAATTAGATAAAATACTTATAATTTAATTAAAAATATTTGTGAACTGTCAATTTTATTTAAAAATTAATATAATTTTTCGAATTAAAAATAATTTATTGACATCAGGATTGAACCCTGACCAATTAATTTTTAGACGAATACACTACTGCTCTATCTATATCACTGCTGCATAATATCACCATAGATAAAAATTTACTAGTATATAAATGCATTTCAAACTTTGAAGGCTTTTTCTTAGAATTGGTTGGTTATTGAGCTTCATTTATATGGGTGGACATCCTTAGGTATACTTCTAATTTACAAAATCCCCATCTCAAACTGAATTTCCCAAATTGTTCCTTCTTATAAAAATTAAATTGTTTCTAAAAAAACAAAACAATGTAATATGTTTTTTAATGTTTATTCCATGAAATGTTAATTATTTCCCTAAATATGTATCATGTTTGATAATACTTTTATATATTAAATAAATCTTTTTTACTCCATTTTTATTATAAAGTTATTTAAACTTATTTTATAAAATTAAATCATGTACCAAAATTAAAGCTAAGATTAAATTTTGTATTTAATAGGAATACTTGTATATTGTTATAGTGAAATTTTAAATTGATGTCTTATGAAAATCCATTTTTCATTCTTTTTTTTTTATATTTATTTTAACATAGATCATTCGGCCAGCAGCCCTATGTCACCTCCTACAACCATTGCACCTGGGAAAAGAATAGTAGGAATCAAAAGATCTCAACCTGTTAGAATAGTAACTCAAAAGTAAATATTTAAATATATAATTTATTTTATTAATTTTAAAATACTCCTTTGAATCTATAGAAGTTGTTCTGCAAAGAAGTCTTCCTATGATACTTTTATAGAAGTGCCAACTTCAGTAATTTAACTTCAAACTGATATCAAAATCAATAGATTTATCATTTAATTTTTTTTTTTATTTTTAAACTGGCCTCAAATATCTAACCAGTGCTTTATTTCACCAGTTAGAAATTAATTCCATTTTTTTGTAGTGAATTCCTGGAATCTCTTAACAGGCTTTAAGTACTATTTAAACCTGTCTTTTACCATATCACAAGGCCTAAAAATTAATTCTACTGACTTGGAACCCTTTACATCATGCAGTTCGACTAATTTTGCCTTAAATAAAATACTTAAAGGGAATTCTTTTTGTCTTTAAATCTTCCACAATCCTGTCTGCAGGTGTCACTAAATTTAAGGACCTTTAAACATAACGTAAAAGAAAAAAAAAAAAAAAAAGTTTATTATTTCATTCATAAACATTAATTCTTTAATCACAAGATAAAAATAAACACTTATAACTTTAAAAACTTAATTTAACAAACCCACATTGTTCATTATGCAAAAGTTTGTAGGGCTTTTTTTTTTCCCCTCATAAATGTTTATAATGCATGCCAACTTATATTTACATGGATATTGGTTCTTTACATAAAAATTCTACATATTATGCCCTTAAAATTTTTAATAGAAAATAATGTAGTTTTAACATAGAAGGATTTTATATTTATTCAACAATTAATTTAAAACCATTTTATATGAAAACATTTTACAAAGTTTTCGTATTGAGATTTCTTTCAACTAAGATGAGTTTTATAAATATTAGTATGGGAATCAAAAAACAAAAACAAAAAATGACTTTTATCTATAATGTCTTGAAATGGTAATTAACAATTTATATAAATTTGAAATAAAAAATTTTTTATGTATTTTTTTTTATTATTATTGAATGCTTTTAAATAAATTCTTGAATTCTTTATTTCCTAATACATGGCAATTCTTCGTAGTTTTCAATATTAAGTTTTACCATATTCCTTATATCTGAAATTTGACTATAATAATTTTTAAAAAATCCAAGGCAAAATGTATCGTTTAAAACTTCCTGAAATAATATCTGTCAAATTACAAATAATAAGCCATAATAAGTAAGCCAAAACACATGAAACCAGAAATATGAAAAATAATGGCATATCAAACATAAAGGGACTATTTTCAAAAAAGCATTTTTTAGATTCTATATTTGATTATTGGCATATTATTTTATATGTATTAAAACAAAAGGTTTAATATGAATTTTTCACCATAATTAAAGATACAGTTATCACAAAAATTAGTACTTATTATTGGATTAATTTTAAATCCTTTCTTTACTGTAAATTTAAAGTATTGTCAAAAAATTTTTAAGTTGCCACTTGTTAACAATTTCATTTGGTTGATATTGTGATGAAAAATAATAGAACTTTCTATGTTGACTGCTCATAACATTAATCATATTTCATCTTTTTGGATGGCTGTAATAGTGGAAAACCTCCTTTGTTTATAGTAATTTCTTGAGATTATACAATCCATGTATTAGTATTTATTGTGATCGATTATGAAAAGTACTGCTACTGAAATGGAGGTTGATTGTAAGGCATTGGCCAATTCTTCTGAGTACTTTTGTCAAAACCCAATTTTCATCCAAGTTCTCTACAGCAAATTGATAGTTTTTCTCCTAATTTGGAAATGTATCTTCCCCCTCAAGAAACTATGTGGCCAAAAAGACATTGTCTATCAAGTACATTCCTAAAGAAAATGCTTTTGATCAGCTTTTAGAAAAACTGATGATCATGAAAGCCTCTCCAACATGTTATGGTGTGTCATGATGATGTTTTTAAAATTTTCCAACTTATAGTAAAAACATTTTAATGGCATTGTAATTCAAGTTCTCAAGAATTTATTTAAAATGTTTTGCACTCTCTGAGATATTCCAAATGCCATTTTCCACAACAACTTTTCTTAAAAGATAAGGAAATTGCCCTTTTCAAGATAACATCAGAATCTAGTAAGCCAATTAAAGCTGTAATTAAATGTCTCCTATCTATCATCAATGTATTAGAAATTAAAGATGTCCTCATTGATAACTTCCACAACATTAGGGCTACATGGTTGAAATCAATCTCAGTTTGGCAATTAATACTACCTAAGAGTGCTACAAACTTTAAACTTTTTGAAGTCAAGAGGCTGGTCTACCTATTCATATTGAAGAAAATAACTGGAGACCTGGGGTAACCCAGTGTTTTTCTTGTAATAACTTCTATCACAAAAGTAGTAACTATGATTCAAAGAAAAGATTCTTGATCACACTTTTCTAAAGAACGCCTCATTGTTGGATAGACTGAAAACCCCAATTATCATTTGCGGATGACTAAATCACTTTTAACCACATGGAAAAGTTGCAAAGTTACCCATAGTTTCTGTCCAAAACTTCTCAAGAGATTGGCCCATCAGTAGAGAACCTATACGAAGACCTGTGGTTGCTCAAATTTCCTTTGTATTGATTTTCAGAAATCAAGTACCTGAATGATCTGTAGCACCATTGACTGACCCTGCACCCTTACTTGAAGATGCTGATTTGATAAAAAAAGATATTCTATGTTTTGAACGAATTTTTAGTATCTGCAATTCCTTGAAAGAGTTGAAAAAAGTTTATAATTTGTTTTTACTTTGCAAAAATCTGATGGAAAAGCTAGAAACCTGTACTGGATCTTTTTTTCAGCATGCAATTGCACTAGGTCTTATAGCTCTGCCCACTTGTTATGATATTATATCTCCACACTCTTGTAGGTGGTCTTTCCCATGTCTGACTTTCAGGTTGTTTTGATTTCTCTGCTGATTTTTTTTCCTTTCTTCAATTGCTTTTAACTTACAATGGACATTAAACTGTCATAACTTTTTCTAAATGCTCAATGATAGAAAGTTTATGGCTTCTTCATAGCCAAAGTACTTTATTTCACCCACCAAACCACTTGTTAATAAATTAAAAGTGAAAAGAATGAAAAAAATCCTATTAAAGTTATCTTTATTTTCACTGTTCTTTAAGTTCTACTTTTCATTTCTCCCATGGATGTATGATATAAAAAATTATTTGCGTCCCTAATTACCAATGAGAATAGTCGTCAGTTGTAAAACAATTTCATGTTAAATAAACATCAAAGTTCACATTATCAAATTTTTAAGAAAATTTGAAATGTGGTGTATTGTGTTATGTATACTGTTGTTTTGTGTACCAAGTAATAGCCCTGTATTATTATTGTATTGCTTTGTTTTTATTGTAACTGATATTGATTTTATAAATTTAAAAATATTATACTAAGAATTATCATAACAAACTTCATTTTATAAATAGTTTCTTGAAAACAAAAAGGTTAACAATCTCTTCTATTATAAAGTCAGATTTGTATGTTACGGAATTTGTATTCTATATTTATTTTCATCAGATTAATTTTATTGTACTTGAAGTTTAAGAAATCGTTGCATATATATACGTTTTTTCAAGATCAAATAAATTTTTACTAATTATCATTGCATTTTCACTAATTATTAACCCAATTTCTACAAATTGATATGAATATAAAAAAGCGTTTATTTTATATTTAGCTTATTTGTGATACTTAAAGTAAGTAACGCTGATTGTTTATAATATTTAAATAATTTTTTTTTATCTTTAATTTTTTTTTTTTTTTCCTATAGCTCTCCAGTTGCTACAAAAAAGAAATGTATAAAAAGAGCGCCACCTGGTGTTCCAAGTAATTCAAATTGTTTGCAGACTAATTCAAGGGCAAATGTTGATCCTTCTAATAGCAATTCTGAAGAAAATACTCCTAAAGAAAAAATTTTTAAAATGAAGTAATTAAATGTTTTCTCTAAACTAATTCATTCCTTGGTCATGTAAAACAATGTATATCTCCTATTTATTTATTTTTTAACAAATATATCAGTGTTTATTTAAAAGTGTTTTTATAAAGATTAATCATAAAATAATTTATTTAGATAGATCATTTTTTCTTTCAATAAAATGTTTTGTTTGTATAGTATAACATTGTAATATACATATATATGTATATATATATATACACACACATATATATATATTTATATAATTTTAAAATCCTTTCCTATTTAGCTGCTGCTTTAACTTTGACTTTCAGATTTATACATCTGTTGGCTGTTTATCTCAAATTATATAGCTATGAGTGAAGGCCAAACTTATCATTTTTTTAACATTTGACAGTATTACAAAGAATGATTAAAAGAAAAACATCTACTTATATTAAGGAAAAATTAAAATATGTACGTAAGTGGCAGAAAAAAAAAATTATATAATAGTTTTAATATTAATAAAAATAATATAAAAATGCTTTTGGTTGAAAATGTTTATTAACCTATATAATTATTGTAATTTATTATATAATCTAAGGAAAATAATAGAAAAAAAAAAAAGCCCTAACAGATGGAATTTAACCTTCCTTCCAATTGCTACACTAGGTCTTGTAAATACTATGCCAATATTGATGAAGATCCTCTATCATATACAAAACATTTTTAAAGCTTCAAATTCCGTTTTCTAAAGCATCCTACTGCCCGTGACCAGTTAGCAATTCAGTCATGACCTATCCTTGTTTGTAGAAAGATTGTTGTATTATGTATTTATTTTTGATTTTAATCTTAAAATGCTATTTTGATCAGGAAATAACGTTATTTTAAATATTTTTCAAGAAAAAAAAATTTTTTTTTTTTCAATTGTAAAGTGTTGATTCTTTCATGATTTATATTTTCTGAATTTTTATTTCTTAGCTTGACTCCTGGTTTAACTATTACACCTGTCAATGCCAATTCAAAAGGAGGTCCAAATTCAAGACCAAATGCACCTAAGGTAACATTATTTTCTGTTTAGTTTAAATTGTTATGCAATTATTTCATTTATTTTCGCTTATTTTAAAATGTAGTATTTTAGAATTATTATTTCAGTAAAGTATAGAATCTTGATTAGTTTTTTTCCTTCTCTTCGTTTTCTATTACTAATGTTGAATCATTATCTTATGGATTTGAATCAACTTTAATTCAAAGGGGTGGGGGTTATTAAACTAAACATATGACATCAATATTAAAGTTGTACTACCTGATATTTGCAGAAAGAGAAAATAGAATTTGGGAAAAAAAAAAAAATTTTATACTCATAATAAAAAATCAAATTTAAAATGTATTATTCTGTATAAAACCTAATAGTTCTAATGTAGCAAATATTTGTTTTCTTTTCGTACTTAATATTAAAGCATTGTTTTCAGTTTTTAAAAAATTTTATTACTGTGAAGTAGTACTTTTATATAATTCACTAAAAATTAGTTAATATTTATCTTTAAAATTTGCATTGTTGTTATTTTTTTCTAAATATAGTGTATAGTTTATTTCATCTTAATAATTAATGTTATTATGTTCTGAAATTGCTTTTTAAAAGAAACTTTCTATTCATTTTAATTAGGGGCCAATACCTTCTACTTCAGCTGTTGCTCATTGCCCTTCCTGCAACGAAATATCTGTAAATCTGAATTTCTGTGACTCCTGCAATGCTAAAATTCCTGCAATTTCTCAGCAGATTTCACTATCAGCAGATTCTTTTGTTTATACCAAAAAAACTACAAGTATACATAAAAGTTTATAGCATTCAGTTTCAAAAATCTGTAAATAAGATTATGGTTGAAACAAATCCTTTATTGAAAGTCTCCCCTAGATCGAAAGGTAGACCTAGAACACGAAGAAAATTTGTAGAGCCAGGTAAAAAAAAAAATTGTTTTTGCATTGTCTTCAGTGTTTAATTTTTTTATATATTTTTTTTTTTTTTTTTTTTTTTTTAGCCCATAGAAAACTGTTTTACTACTAAAATGTAACATATAATAGATCTAATTAAAGCTAATTGAATGTTATTTAAAAATCTAAAATTCATATTGTAAAAGTAATAATATATTGCATAAAATAAAGAGAAGTTTTTATTTTGCAAACATGAAAATGTTAATATTTGAGATTTTATCTTTTATTATATTAAGTATTCTGAAAAATATTCTTAATAAAAGATGTAACAAAGTCTTTCGGAATATCCTGTATATTTTAGTACACAGATAATATATTTAAGCTATGTTTTAATTTTTAAAAATTAAACAACTTTTGAAATGCATTGGATTTTAAAATTCTCGAAAACTAGAAATTTATTATTGAATGGTGAGTGAATGTATGACAAAACATAAGACATATTTGCAACTACTTACTCATATAGTGTAATGAACATATGCATTTATAAATTTTGCACAGTAAGCAAAAGTTGACAGCGAATAAACAGTAACATATTGTAAAGCCCAAGGCAGAAGAAGTGACAAATATCCCAAATGAACAACAAAATTGCCTAAATGATACTTATTATATATTTATTATATATCTGATAGCAATAATAATTATTAAAGCTTTGTGGTTAACATTTGGTATGCAGTATATAATTTTCAGTTAATATGTAATGAACTGATTTTCTTTCTTCACCAATGCCATTTCAAAATTACTGAAATTCCTAATCTCTTTGCATGTCAGAAATTATTTTCTTTCAAAAATATATTTAAATAGCAATTTGTATATTTTTTTTTTTCTTATGATAAAAATATTTAACCTTAAAATTTATTACTAGCAGCATTCAAACTAGCAGTGTTATGATATTCATATATATATATATATATATATATAATCTTTAAGGAATGTTATTTAATATTAATTTCTTTTTTTTTTACTTTCAGTTTGTTATACTTTATCCTCTGATGATGATGATGAAGAACCTGTACCATATCATCCTATTTTCCCACAACCACAACTTTTTCCTGTGGACTCTGAAGGGAGTAAATCAGAACACTCAAGCACTTCTGAAATACTGCAAGAAGTAATATTAATAATTTTCTACTATTAAATAAAAACTGTATTATTAATTTCCATCTATTGATTTATTTTGCCATTTTTTATTGATATCAAAAGTCACGCAGAAAATTTTATTTTCATTATTAAATTACAATTTTCTTTGGAGACATTAAATAGAAGTTTTTAAAAATGTATTTTTGCAAGTTTATTTTAGTGTTTTTGTTATAATATTGATAACCTTGGTGTACTAAGAGTTTTTTTTTTTTTTTTTTTCCTGTAATATTTGCACTAAACCAAATATGATATGATTATTACAAATATTGTTGATAAACAATGTTTTCTATTTGTATAATAATGGTAAGATGTGTAAAGACTTTATTGTCTTTTAATACTTTAATGCACATTCAGTAAAACATTTAAAACAAATAAATTGTTTATGAGAATTTATATAGCTCATTAAAGTTTGAGACCTGATATATGTATATAATATAAATTGTTAGTTATACTTATTTTTACTCGCTCAAATTCTGATGTATATTTTTTCATAAATGTTTTTAATTAATAAAAATAAATAAATGTATAGCATTTAAATTTTCTTTTCTTGTATGCTTGATTGCTTATTGTTGCTTCAATATGCTAGATCAATATCAAATACATTTGTGATTTATATTAGGTATTTAAAATAAAACAATAACAGATTAATTGAGGTAAAAAATAAAAAAAAAAAAAAGCCATTAAATCATTTAAATATTTTGCTTTTGTTTTGTTCTAATGCAGCTGGCAAACACAAACAAATGCAGGGCGCATGTAACTTGAAGATAAGCCACGGACGCAGAGTAACAATGCCCCCCGCAACGCTCTACGGTCCTGTTAGGACCGGGACCTACAGTTAAAGTGGATTCCAAACCACTGCAAACATTCATGGCACCGCCGACTCGAACCCGAAACCTGTGGTACCGAGTGCTAGAGCGCTAGCCACTTGGCCATTCAGGCCCATCATTTAAATATAGTTTGAATAAAAACTGTGCCATTCATTTCATATCAATATTTTTAACAGACTTAAGGATATAATTTAATTTTATATGATTCCCTATAAAAATTAACATACTTCCAATGAATATAAAATGTTATGCAAATTTCTATTTTGGAGTGGTGGAAAATTTTTTTTTTTTTTTTTCAATTTTGAAATTAAATTATTCATAGTTGAATTGTAGGCATAATGCATAACAATCTAACAGTAATTGATTGTAGAATTAGGAAGTTTCATTGTGTATTTTTAAATTTTTTTTTTTTGCCATCATTTTTTTTTTTTTTTTTATCTCAGCCATGAATTATTAGAACACCTAGAAAACTTCATAAAGATATCTCTCCCCCTCTGTATTATATAAATAATTTATGCTAATGTAAAAAAAAAAATGTTTTAATTTCTATTGCAATTTTTATTTCTATTCTAAATAATTGCTATAGTTGTATTATTAAGATTTAATTATAACTGAAAAACAAAAGAAAAGACCTTCCATTAACTTTGAAAAAAATCATGTTCTTTATCAAAAGGGGGAAAAAAAACACATTTTAAGAAGTAAATATTATTAGTGTATATGTTTTTTATTATACATATTAAAGTTTTCATTTGTTACTAATTGTGTTTTAACATTTTCTACAAATTTATATTACTTTTACGTTTTAATTAATCCAACTAATTATTTATTTATTTTGTAAACTTCAGTTATGTTTTTGTATCTTTGCTTTTATCAATTTGAGAACAATTGTAAAAATACGATTGTTTTATATTAAATATTGCATTCCTATACTCCTTTAAAAAAAAAAAATGTCTTTGAAAAGGGATACTTGTATATTTTGGTGATCTAAGTTCAATTAAATTATTTTAGGAGAACCAGGAATTTGATGATCAACAATTTCCGGGTGTGACAGAAATTAATGAACAGATAGAAATAGAAGAACCTGATGAAGAGGAAATGATGGATTATGAATGTGAAGAAGAAGAAGAAATCGATGAGAGTATAGAAGAAGAGGAGGAGGAGGATGAAGAAATTGCAGCTGAAGATCCAGAACCAGATGTGGTTCCTGGACAGAAACCTACAGATTATCCTTTACGTTGTCGTAGTATAAGAATCGGGGCTTATAAAATACATCCAGGATCTAATCGTTTACACGTACCGGTGTCTTTGGCAATGGATAGTATGACATTCAGAGTTCCAATGTTTGTTCAGCGTAAGTGAAAAATGAAGTTTTATTTTATTTGATATATTGATGTACTTTTTAATTTAATGTAAATAAAATTTGGCATTAGGTAAAAATTAATAACTCATTATTAAAAAAACTAATTTTTAAATTTATTATTTACAACTGACAAAATGCAAATTTCTGAAATAACTATTAAAATAATTTAAATTCTAGTGTTTGAAATTAAATTTATCGTGAACTTTAATGGTGTGATTTTTGTCAGTTGAATAAATTCAATACCAAATAATTAGTATTAAATACTTTTTTATTTGTTTGTTTCTACTCAATTAGTGTAGCTCTTTAGCTGTCATACTTTTTTTTATTAATCTGCAAATTCATTTTCTAAATAGAGAGGAAAAATCCTTTAAATTGTCAAAGAATTAAGAACTTTTTAGAAAACAATGTAAAACATATTTTTTCAGACAATATTTACTAAGTAACATGTCAACAGTCTTATATAATCCACTTTAATTCTGTGTAATTATGAATAATCTATTTCTAATATTGATCTAAAAACCCTTTTTATATTAGATTTTGTTTTTAAGAATTAAATTTTTGTATGTTTGTTCTTTATTCCAATGAATAGATCCTTCTCCATTTTTTTTTTGTTCTGCTAAAGCACATGTTAATTCTGTACTTTTAATAAAATATTACAATGTATGATTTGTTAAATTCAATTATGTTGCAATTATGCATTAGAAAATCCTAAAATTGTTTAGTGTTGAACTGAAACTTGCCGCACATTCAACCAATACAGTCCTCCATCACCACCAAAATATATAAGTCAATAAGAATTAATTTTTAGTAAAATACTATCAAAATTACTAAAAAAAAAAAAAAGAAGAAGAAAGAAAGTACTATTGTTTTTTTCTAAAAATAATAAACATCATTTTAGAAAGGAATAAGATTTGTTATGAAAGTGATGAACTGACAGTACTGTAGATGATTGAAGTAGCCTTACTTTTATGAAAAAATAAGATAGCACCCCTTTATATGCTGCTTAATTTTTAATGAATAAATTTGTAGTGCAATAAATAGAAATTAGAAATGCGTTCTAGTAGAAAAATTTTTCAGGCGACTCAAGGTTTTCATTTCTTAAAACAAAGAATATTTCAAGTTGTCAGAACAATTTTATAATTATTTCAATATTTTTTATATTTTTAATTATAGTATTTTCAAATGAATTATTCTATAATTTTAACTTTATTTGCTGCTTTTTTTTTTTTTTTTTTTATGAAATACTTATTTGTTTTTATCATGGGGTTTTCATATATATAATTCAGATTTTCATTACTTTTGTTATATAATGTGATGTTTTCGTTATTTTGACATCAAAACCACTCTTAAAATTTTAAAAAAGTTATACTAGTTATGTTAACCACAGATAAAAAAATGTATTAGTATGAGGTATGCTAAAGGAAAAAAGGGAATAAGGTGTGCATAATATGTATGTTACAGCATATTTTTTGTACTTTTAAAAATCAAATTGTGGAATCATATGTAGGAAGTTATAATATTCTAAAATTAATAAATTAAAAGTTATGGAAGTGCATATGTAATTAAACACTGAGATTTTTTTTTTTTTTTTTTTTTTTTTTTTTTCTCAAATTTGTAATGTAACACTAAGGTTTTTATCTGATGTCATGCATGATTAAATTAATAATATCAAATCTTAGCTTTTTCTTAATATTTTAAACTTGACAGATAATAAAAATAATTTAATTTTTTCTTACTTAAATACATTTTTTGATTTAGCATTCATATATATATTTTCAAAATTAATTTTTGAGGAACCAACTTTTTTTTTTTTTTTTTTCCAGCTTACTCAATGGTGCCCATTACCATAAGGGGCCATGATATGGCAGAAGTTATTGTACATTTTGGCAGGTGTCTTCCCATTATATACGTACGTCCAACTCAAGCGTTTGGAGAGCAAATAAAAAGTTTATTGGGCATGTCTGCCAGTGATGCCTTTTATTTCGATGCTACATCAAAAGGTAGCTTGCATTATTATTCCTATTTTTTTTCTTGTCCCTAAACTTATGCATTGGCTCTATTCTAATGTTTCTGTCATATGTCAATGATTTGTTTGACTTTTGTTTTAATATTTTCAAACAATATTTATATGTACACTTGATTAAATATTTAAATACAAATTTAGAAAAGATGAATTTCTAGAAAAAGCATAAAGTCATGTACAAAAAAAAAAAAGGTAAATTAATTTTAATGTAGAGTTCTTTTATATATCAATAAAATAATATATCAATGTATATAAATAAAAATTTATTAACAGTTCTCATTAAATAAATGAATAAATGTCGTTTGTTTAAACAATAGACTTCATAATTTTTTATTTTGTTGTATCTTTATATATATATATTTAATCACACTACTAACTTCTCTTATGACAGTTCATTTTGTAATTTTTTTTATGTGAATAATACTGAATTTTATTATTTTTTTCTAATTTCACAATTTCTTCTTCAATTTGCCGTTGGTATCCCAGGCTTCAGGTTCGAATCCTGGCGGTGGCATGGATGTTTGTGAGTGGTTCGGAATCCACGTTAAACTGTAGGTCCCAGTCTGTTTTGCCCAACGTGTGCATAAGATGACCGTAGAGCAATGAACCAAACCAATCTTCAATTTGCTTTAATAGATAATCAGAAAGATTTTATTTGCTGAATTTACTTATATCTGAATAAGAAAATTCTTTACTGGAAAATGAAGCCTTAGACATAGTCTTTGAGAAATTACTATATTTTTATTTTCTAGGAAAGCAGAAATATTGTAACAAGCCTCCCTTTAATTTTTAATTTTTAGAATATCAGCACAGAAAGCTTAAAAAAAACTCTAAAAATGTTGTACTGCCTATTTTGTATTATTTTACTGAGAAAAAAAGTAAAATTAATAATTTTCATAAATATTTATTAAGTTCTTATTTTTAAAGTTAAGGTGGCTCTTTTATGTTCAGTTATTTGAATTGCTTTATTTTTGACTAATAGCTTGGTAAGTAAAAATTGTAATTTTTGAAGAGACAGTATTTTATTTGGTCTTGAAAAAAAATGCATGTAATTGTTATAATTATAACTCAATGATCTGCTAATGGATAATATATTGATATTAATAAAGGTACTGTTGGGCTATATAAAAATAAAGGATAATTTCCCCAAGAACTGTCATAAAGAAAGTTGTATAGCTAGTTGACTCTTCTCTGTTTTATGTTATAGAGAAAGATGGTGAAAGAATACCATTTCGGATCTTGTAAGATACATAAACTTTCCGCTTGAACCGTTTCTGATCAATAAAAAATTTAATTAAAGAAAATTTTTTCAATGTTTTTAGTTTGATTTATTGATAATAAAAAAAAATGGTATAAAAATTAGATTTAAAAAATTTCCTTTTTTTTTTACTAGAAGTCATTTGCTCAACATAAAGAACAGTAAAATTTTTTTAATACTATATAATCTAATTAACCTGAAACAATAAGTTTTGAAAAGTCGCTAGCTCGTGTCTATTATATAAGTTCTAATTTACAGCAGAATATATCATGTATTTATTTATTTAATTTAAAAAGGTTTTTAACCCTTTTGCACTCGAGGGCTCCGGAGCGGAGCCATTTATAATTTGTCTTCAAGCTCGAAGGCTCCGCTACGGAGACAATGCAAATAACAATATAAATAATGCGTATATCAAACTTACACGTGAATATGATCTTTTCATTAAAATCGCTCCGAGTTGCTGGTAATACGAATGAAAAAAAGACTTTGAGTGCAAAGGGTTAAATGATGATAAAAAAAAATGACGCTTTTTAATATTTCTATTGAAATTTTTTTTTATTATTGCTTAAAACTTTCAAATTTTTTAAGTAAACATTCCAATAAAAATTTTCGTTTTCTTTATATTTAAAAAAAATATTTAAAATAAAAGTTTAAAAGTTTATGCATTTATCCACAGCAACATAATTAGTGGAATACTTTTCAATGTCTTTCTTCAAAAAAAAAAAAAAATAATAATAATAATTAATAGTTAACTTTCATAGTTATCCACTACTCATCCTTTTTTTTTTTTTTTTCTTAATGAGATTTATTTGATATCTTTTGTTTTAAAAATTCAATAGTGGTAAAATAAGCATCCTAATTGCAATAATATTTCCAAGTGTTAATTTTAATAATAACAATATATATCATATATAGTAAAAAATTTTAATAATGTAAGATTAGTTTTAAAATATTAATTATTTTCAATTTTTATTTTTAGTTCTGATTGAAAATAGTAATCTGCTTCTATTTTGATATTTTTTTTCCATGTTTGTATATATTTAAATATATATATAGCATTGTGAAACAATTAGCTCTGTTACAACAATAATAATATAATATGCAATCAGGTATAAAATAATTTTTTCATAATTTTTATAAAAACTTTGTTAGGTTTTTAAGAATTTATTATTCGAGATAGGTTAATAATAATTATATTAATATTTGGTTGGTAAAGGTCACGTGCAGTATTTAAATTCAATTAAAATGTGTTTCTTTTTATGTATTACATGCATTGATGTTTTTTATATATTAAGTAATATATAATTATTGCTTTTTTAAAATTTTTTTCTTTCATTTTAGATGAAAGAATTCATAAGTTAACATTCCTAATTGATAACATGACAGATGAACAACGGCAGTTTTTAAGACAGGTCTTTCCTGGTGATAAAATGGTTAAAGAAATAGATCAGAAAATAGCCAATGAAATTCTAGTGAGATCTACTCCTAGTCAGGTAATAAATCAAAATACTGTTTTTATATTTTATGAATTCATAAATTAATAACAAGATATTTTTCTCTTTGTTACTGTTACAGTTAATGTTTCTGGGATAATTGTGTTCTGAAAAACTTATCAGTCTCTTATGAAAAAATGTTTACTTCTTAATTTCTGAAATAAATTTGCTTATATATATATATTAATGCTATAGATTACAATTTGAAGCTTGCAACTAATTTCATTTTGTTGCTGTGCTGTAAAGACAGGGATGTTGTGTGTCTAGGTTACTTTATACACAGGTTTAGAAAATTTGACACATTTCTTAGGAAATTTCTCATTAGGTACCCATTAAATCTAGACAATATGGAAATTTCTAAACGATGATAATCGCCCATTTAATATTGCGATATTATGATATATTGTTCGTATACATATTTAAAACTTTGAATATGGAATTTGGTTTTTGATTCATATATGACAAAATAGAAGACTCTGAACCCACCTAACCACCATGTTTTTTCAGAATAGTTTTAAATTATTGTTTTTTAGTGCGAGTTATGTGGATTTTAATTTGTTTCACCTTTCAATTTGTTGTCTTAAACACAAAATTATTTAACTTTTTAAAATAAATTATCTTCTTTTGTCTATTTGATTATGCATATATTATTTCAAAATATCTCATTTAGGGCTTAATAATAAGGTGCTTCTGTTTAGTTTTCTCCTGTTAACTTTAAAGTGAATTAGCACCTGTTTGAGTGATATATATATATATATATGAGTATATTAAATTTGACTACATGAATGAAAAATGTTTGGGATGGAATTATAAGCTTATTAGAATGAAAAAGTGGAGATTAATTATGGTTATCTATATATTTTAAGCCAGGTACTTTAAAAATTAACAGATTGTAAATATTTTGAAGTATGTTTCTTCAATGAAAAAGATTGTTGGTTAATAAGGTACATATGCTGTCTTTCTAGATTAAAATTTTGGTTTTGGTAATATTCTTTTGCTATTAATTTAATTGACTTCTTTTTGCGACCAAACATTTATTAATCAATCAATTTATTACATTAAATGCATGTATATATATCTTATATTTCAGGCTCCAACATTTGTCAAGATCCAATGTGATGAAGCATCAATAATTGCTCCAATTGAAACTCCTGTTACACAAGTACCTTCCACTATCACAATCACTTCCAGTATGCAAGCCCCTTCCACTACACAGATTCCAAATGTATCACCTCAAGTATGCTTCTTTATTAATATCTGCTTTTGTTTTACATAATAATTATCTCTTTTTATTTTAAAGATATTTATTAACTAAACTATTTTGTTAATATACTCTTTAATTGTTTTAAAATCCTTTAAAAAAATTTTTTTTTTTTTAATTTTGCAAAATGTAGGGCATTAATCAACTCTTATACCACATATTTAGAAGAATGGTATCAAAAAAATTTTGTGCATTAATATAAATTGTTCCAATTAACAGGGTGGTTACAGAACTAGAAAATCGGGAAGGTCAGGAAATGTTATCAATCGAATAGAAAATCAGGAAATTGGTGACAAGAGCATTTCGCTAGAAGCATGCACATGATTTTGTAGCAAAGTATGCTTGGCAACTCGGATTGTTGCTCATTTTATTGCAACCTTGCATTCTGTTTTTTTGACAGGCTGTCCAGTTTATAATTTATCTAATGTCTTTGACTGGATGTGTTTGCTTTAACTTATGCTCTGCTTATACTGATGTTTTGCTTAATTGTTTAAGCCATTTTAAAAATATGGACTTTAATATGTTTCTTAATATTTTGTTAATTATTTTCTTCTTATTATTTATTGTGTGTTAGTTAAGCTTAAATTCATTCCTGTAGCATAATTTCACAATCCTTCAGCTTCTGCATTGATTGGTATTTGTTATTTATGTATTTAATTATTGAAAATTAATTCCAATGAATTATGTACATATTTTAAATATATTAAGCCTAAATTTAATCAAGTATCCTTTAGCTTATGCATTGAAGAGATTTTTAATTTATTATTTGTGTATTTAATTACTAATTCTACTCTTAAATTGGGCTTCCATTATATGCGTATGTGGAGGAGAATCAAGAAAATTCAATGGTACAGTCACCTTTAAAAACTTATTCAGATAGAATTACCATTCACTATTTCATGTCCTATTTGGGATTTTTTTTTTTTTTTTTTTTTTTTTTTTTTTTTTTTTTTTTTTTTTTGCAAGTTTCTTAAAGAAGACAATTGTTAAAATAAGTCATGTAAATCCCTCTTAATTATCTTAATAAAAATATTTTAAATTAATTAATTTATCTGTATTTAATTTAGTAAAAGTGGTTATCTTGTTATAATTGAGGGATTTACTGTAATATACTGTTTTAGTAGATTTTTTTTTTTTTTCATATTAAATAACATTTAAAAGTGTTTTTAGTAATTTATATTGTACACATATAATGATTTTGAGTAATGAGAAAGCTAAAAAATTAATATAATTAGTAGACATATGGCAGGAAATTATTGCAAGTTTAGTCAAGGAAATTGTTTTTACAGTTTCTATAGCCTCCTGAATCAAGGAATTATTGTATACATTTCTGGAAATTGTTTGTATTTTTCTGCAACTTTCTCTGTGAAGTTCTAAAATATTTAAATTTTACTAATCAGCAACTCTGCTGTTTTAAATACAAGTTGAGGTAGTTAGAGACACCAGCTTTATTTAAATAAAGAAATATTAACTGTGTTCTAAAAACTTGTTGGTTGTCATACCATGTACAATACATATCATTCTTCTCTGTGTGTTTTTTAAATAAGTTTAATTTTTATTTCTGATATGTGATATTATACTCTTATGATTGATTTTAAATGTGCGATATGATTGATCCATTTCCCAGAAAAAATTTTAATTCAAAATTTTAGATTTAGTATTTTGAAGTTGTTTTATGTTGATAAGAAAAATAAGTGAGGTTGTATAATATTTTATTTAATAAATATGTGACACAAAAATTGCAAACTATTCATTTATTGCTTTAATACTAAAATATATATTTGTTTATATTGCATTAAAGTGGTTGTTGCATTTATTTTGTAGATTTCTGTCACCAAAGTTACTATGCCACCACAACCTGTTATTAAGTAAGTATAAATAATGATATCCTGTTTATAAATTCCTTTTTCATTTATATAATAATTTAATATAATAATTTTTTAGGCTCATGACGTATCCTCCACCACCTCAGACAGGAGGTATAGTTATTACAAATGAAGATTTAGTTTGTCTTAATGATGGGGAATTTTTAAATGATGCTATTATAGACTTTTATCTGAAGTAAGTCTCTATGAAGTATTTAAGTTTAATATTTATATTTGTTAATGTATTAATATTTCTTTTAACTTATTCATATTTTTAAAATATTAAAGGCTTTTGATTTTTTTTACATTATTCAGTATATATGTGTGTATATAATATATGAATTAAATAAGAAAAGAGCATTCAGCTATCAACATGTTTAAACATGTTGCTGTCTTAAACAAATTATTATAGAAATACTTGATAAATTTGCAAAGTTTAAAAGCTATATCTACAGAGAATAGCTGATACTTAGAACAAATTAAGAGTCTGCAAGGGCACTAAGAGGTTGCAAGACTTAAAAATGAGTTTGGGTGTTTCTTTCTGCTGGACATCATAGTTTATAAATGTCCAGTTTTTTGTATTTACTCATTAACCTGAAAACAGTAGAATACAAAGGATTAACTTGTTTAAAAACATTAAAAAAGAAACATTTAAAAACATTAAAGTCACAAAAAATGTTATTGTAGGATTTTGTTGCCCCCTCCCACATACATACATTTAGTCTTCCTGCTAATAGCATGAAATGGTAAGCATCCAGTTTAATGGTGGAAACTGACAAATTGATTACTAGTAAATTTTTATTTGAGGCTTTGCAAAATATGAAGGTTGAATTCAACATTAAATCCTTTTTTTTTTCCTTTCTTTCATTCGCCATATAAATATGTTGATTATTATAAAATAATAAATCAGAAATGAGACATCCCACAAAAACAATACCTTGAATACCTTTTTGTTGAATTCACCCTTATGGGAAAACTTATGGGATGAATACTTATAGAATATACATGTATGCTCAGTATTTTATTTTATAGAGATCTTTTGATACAAGAAGTTTTTATTTGTATATAATAGGATTGTGCTGATTTCTGCCAACTATGAAGTGGATTGTTTATATATATATATTTTTTTTTTTATTAAAAATTTCAATAAAAATGAAATATGACTTACCTTGTCAAATATTCATTCATTGAGTTGAATTGCTTTTTTTATTTGTTGTATCTTGTCATCACAGGAATCAAAAGCACTGCATATAAAGACTGCACATACAGATTGAAACAAAAGAAAATGTCATAAAAAAATATTATAAAAGCAACCTGAACATTATATTTGCTTAAAGTATATTCCAACCACAGATAGCATGGAATTGTAAACAATATGTTTAACCATGGAAACAGACGAATTAATCACTTTCTAGAGTTGCTAGTCAGATATACCCTCTTAAAGTTATTGTGAAAAAAAAAAGTGTTAAAGTTAGTATGGAATTTTTTTAATCTAGTTTTTCTTTTAATAGCATATAATATAAAAAAAATTTTAATTTTGAGTTAAAATACTTTTCAATCCCTCCTAAATGACATTTTTTCTCTCCTGTATAACACTGCTCTTTTTGGATCTGTCTGACTTGAGCTCTTCAATTTTCCATATTATTAGTGGTTGGACTATATATACATATATTAGCATTTATGGCTTAATAATTTTGAATTTTCTCCCTGTGATGTTCCTTTATTAGGTGATTTTTAACACATTCCTTAATGTTATGATGAATTTTTATTATCAATATCAATTTAAATGTCATGGTTTTTTTTTTTAGATATATTTTCAATGAAAAACTAACTGCAAGTCAACGTGAAAAGACTCACATATTTAGTTCCTTTTTCTATCCTCGTTTAACTCATAAACCTGACCGACAAAGACCAGGAGATGATTCTATGAAAACGTAAATAAATTTCATTTAAATGTAAATTATATACTTATTTAAATTAGAAATTAAGACAAAAAGTGAATATAAAATTCTTTTTTAACTTATTTATCTTGATTATTATTTAGGTATATATTGCAATATTGTTTATAAAAAAAAATTGCAATAATAGTAATTGTTTAGTTAATTAACCAATTTTTTTTCCCAAGCTAAAATTCTTTGTTAAAATTTTTTTTTTCATTATAGAGTACAAGTAAGACGTCATAATCAAGTTAAAACATGGACCAGACATGTTGATATTTTTTCCAAAGACTTTATTATCATACCAGTTAACCAAAATGTTCATTGGTTTTTGGCTATCATATGTTATCCAGGAAAAGTGCCAGAAGTTTCCAATACTCAGTCTAAGTCAGAAATTAAGGTTGCCAAGTCAAATGACAGTGTAACTTCTACAATTGATCAAGAAGTTGGGAACAAAAGTGTTATTATTAAAGAATTGAATTGTAGTGGAGATGGTATGTGCCCAATAACTTTGTGCTTATAAGCTATATATGAATAACATTTATATATATATATAAGTTAATTAGCATTAATCAAATTAAAATTATTTTGCAAAATTGTGACATAAACTTATTGTTCCATGCTTTTTTAAATTAAGAATGTTTAAAAAAGTTAATGATACATATATATGTATTAAAAATCTTCTCTTATGCCAATTTTCAATTATTCAGTAATGTTTTCTTGTTTCCTTTTTTTATTTATAGGGTAAAAGTGGTTTATAAAAACATAAATTTTTGCATCTTAAGATATATTTTAATTTTTCTCTTAGGACTTTTTATTCACTTTTAATCAATGCATTTTTGTTGTGTGTTTAAAATAAGATAGCATAGTCTATCATATCATCTGTATATCTTTCATGCTTCAGTGTTTCCCTTTGTAGACAAAATTTTTTTAATCATGTAGGATAACCCAATGTGCATTTTAATAATGCTTTTATGTGGATAATATGTATGGATTATTCATTTTTCATTTATGTAAATTAAAAAGAAGCATACTTTGTTTTCAATCCTTTGATTATTTCAGCAGATGTTTTTCGGCCAAGATGATACTTCAGACAATAGTGATGGAAACTCTTCATACTTGGTGGAAGAGCCTCCTGATTCAGATGAAGCCTCACCTGATATTCCTGATAGTAGCACTCACCCTGATGGACAGCAAAGAAGAGAAATGTATGTTTTTTTGCTATACTGTTGTATTTTTTCCTAAATAAAATATTTTGCACGGTTTATTGAAAATGTGCTAATTTTGTTTAAATGCATTCACAAATGATAAAGTGTTTAATTATATTTACAAGAAAGTAATTTTAACTTCAATATCTTAAAATACTTAAGAATAAATTAACATAATATCTTCTTTTTTTTATTATTACAATGTATTTCTTATTACAAAATTTCTTATTTTAGTAGATCACCTGAATATTAATTTTAACTAAAAATATATTGTGTTTATATATATATATATATATATACAAGAAACAAAAATGTTATTTATATTAAATTAAATTGCAATGTACCTTTTTTAAGGCCCTGTATATGCATTTTTGATTCTTTAAGTGGACCGAATCGATGGAGAATACCAGCAACATTACGAGAGTAAGTAATCTAAATTTGTGTACTAGAATAAAGCATTTTCAAATTAAAACAGTTTTTAATTCAACAAGATAAGAAAATTTGAAGATCATTGTTAAATGATTATTTGTTAAATTGTTTTACTTTTATTAATTTTATTTAACTTAGCTTAAATTCTTTGTATTCGTGATAAAAATAAAAGCCAGTATCTTTGCTATATATATATATAATAATTATATTCATTCATTACTTTCTTGTTAGGTATTTAGAAATGGAATGGAAAATGAAAAAAGGTACCAAAAAAATATTTGATAGAAATACCATGCAAGGATTCATTATGAAATGCCCTCAACAAAATAACTTTAGCGATTGTGGAACGTATTTATTACAGTTTGTTGAGAGCTTTTTGAGGTTTGTGTAGACTTTTTGTTATATATATTCATTTTTTTTAATATGAAAATTAATTTTGGTGAGCAGCTTATCATTTTGACTCTGGTGTAATCTTCAGTTCAAATTATACTTTATTTTTAAATTATAAAATAAATAATATATTAAACAAGAGAGATTAATAATGATAAATAAGCTTTGATAGCATGAGTTACAAATGTGAGAGAATAAATTTTCTAAATATTTTGCATAATATGTTCAGAGATGCCAACTATTACAAGAATTCTTGTAGCTACTGCCGGAAATAAGTTTTGGATTAACAACAGACTACAAATAATAATAATAATTCTATGGAATTTTTTTTTAAAAAAAGCAATTTTTATTATATACTTTTTTTTCTAACTTTGCACTACAAGAAATTTCCAATGATTAAAGAAAAGAAAAAATGTTTTCAGCTTTCACAATGAAAAAAAAATTTTTTTTTTTTTTTTTTTTTTTTTATGAAATTTCATGATGCTTTTTTGCTTACAATTTTTTTTTTTTTTTTTTTTTTTAAATTGTGTGCAGAATTATATATTTTTAAAAATTGTTTCTCCTATATTAAATCTAATCTATAATAAATAATTTTAGCACTCATATTAATACATTAAGTCGTGAGTAATCTGTAAATTAACACTTTAATAAAAATTTCCTCAATTAAAAAAAAAAAAAAAAAATGCTGGATTGGTAGAATTTTAAAATTTCTGCTACAATTTCAAGTATGTTTCTCTTATGCTGTAAATCTTGAGCCGATGTTATTGGTCATTTTAATTGGAAGGAAATAATGTCACCACTAACCCCAGGTACACATTTACAAATATTAGAAACAGCTCAATTTGTTCAAGGTACTACTGAAAATTCTCATTTGAGATTTTTATTTCTATGTATTATTTTATTAATAATTTCTTATATTTTTGCCATTATTTAAAAATGTCCAAAATAATATAATAGAATAATAATAAAATTTCATCATTCTGTGATACAATAGGTTTAAAAAATTACTTTTGTTTACAATTTTTTTAAAAACATTTTTAAAGAAATTTTCATACCACTTCAAAAGTATTTTATACTAAATTAAATAGTTTTTTTTTTTTCCCCAGTGGTACAATTCCAATGCATGTCCTCTTTTATATGTAAGTTTCGAGGAAAAAATGTTTACTGTATATCCTGAAATATTCCAGTTACCTTTCATTGTTTTAAAGTCATATAATGAGTAATTCTATATCACTATATTTGTCCCATTAATAAATGTTTAACTATAAAAAGCTAACAATATTTTGTGAATTATTTTTTAAGTTACTATTACAGCTTTTTACATAACATTTGTAAAGAAAATTTAAAACTAAATTGACAACTTAATTTTCTGTTATGTTTTCCTTTCACTGATAGTGTTTCATGTTGGACTACATAGATCTTTATAATTAGTACCTAAGCATTAGAATTTATTTGAAATATTTTGTTTGTATTTCTGTATTAAAATTATGTAATTAATAATTTTTTTTTTTTCTTCTCTCATTTGCTTTTTAGAATCCAATTCCATATTTTGCAAATCCAATGCCAGATTTAACCAACTGGTTTTCTGAACCAAAAATATCTAAAAAGCGGCAAGAGCTCAGGGACCTGATACTCAGTATACATCAAGAGCAAACAGAAAATGCTCCTACAAGTTCGAATGTTCGGAGAGAGTCTTCTCGATTGGATAATAATGTTCGGTCCTCCCCAGTTACAGTATTACAGTGTGACAATAGATGATAAATTATGTATCATGTCTTTATCCTTTAATTTCATCTTTTCATGTTGTACAGTTTGGACTGTACCTTGAATATTTCACTAAACTTGTAACTTCTCAAAAGGAAGGGAAATTTTCTATTCATTATAAGGATTGTATATATAAATAGATTAAATTTCGTTTGTAATTATTTTTGTATGTTTTATTTCATTCAAACTGAATTTCTCAATTTCATTTTATACCAATGTTCTGTATAAACATTTAAAATGCTTTTTTTTTTTTTTTTAAATTAATTTCATGTTTCTCATATGGGGAAAAAAAAATGTTATAGGATTTTTTTCTTCTGTTATTGCTATTAAAAGCAGTGAGAGCACTGCATGTCAAAACTCATTAAAGTTGTTTTTTATGGTATGTGTGTCTTTATTACTGTAAAGTTACATATTTAAAAATGATATAGAAATTTTAATTTAAAAGTTAGTGTTAGAGATTCAAATTAAAAAAACAAAACAGTAAAAAAAAAAAAAAAAAAAAAAAAAAAAAAAAATTGCTCATTGTGCAACTTATTAGTGTTTTACCTATAAAGTATTATCTATTTAAAAGTGATATAGAAATTCTAATTTAAAAGTTAGTGTTAGAGATGTAAACTAAAAACAAGACAGTAAAAAAAAATTGCTCGTTCTGCTAGTTATTAGTGTTTTACCTATAAAGTATTCTGTGAGCTAAAATAAACTTGTTATTTTTAAAATTAAGCTTTGAAATGTGTATTAGCCAATAATGCAAGTGGCATTCATACAATGCTAAAATTCTTAAGCATTTTTAAAAGTGTAATTGCATTTGTGAATTTTCTCTAAAAGGAATTCCTGATATATAAATTAGCAGACTTCATTTCCAGAATGAAGCACTAGAACTTTTTCTTCAGTTCACTTGATAGGGCTTAAACTAAAACAACCAGAAGCCCATTACTCTTTTTAAGTACAGGTCCCAAAAAACTTAGCATGGTAAATTAATTGCTTACCTTAAAATATAAAACCTCATTTTATGTCTTGCATCTTATTATCCTGTCAAAGAGCAGCATCAGAATTTCTTGTCAAGAAGTGAATATTTTACAACAAAGGTTGTCTAGTCATTTACTGAATTATTTGTATTATATTATAACTTCTAATTTATTATATATGTAGATAAAAATTTATTGGATTTGATTTATAATTAAAACCTTCCGAGATAATTAAACTTTACTGCCCCTTTCATAAAAAATGCTGCATTTCTCGTAATTAAAATACATATTTTTTTATGACACTAAAAAATTTGCATATTCTATAAGTTTATAATCAGAATTATTTCCCCTTTTTTTATTTCATTTCTCCAAAAACTTAATTGATATGATTTCCTCATACAATACCTTGTGTCTGCGTACAAAATTGTAGCTGCATTAGTCATCCACCAAAACAGAGAAGGAAATGAAATTAAAATTATTTGTTTTACTGCATGTAATGGATAAATTATAGCCATCTGTTTCTGCAGCTAGAACTATTGATAACTGTCTTTACTTGGCTTGTTTACCTGTACAATTTTGTTTTCTACTGTAACTTTTTGCATTGTGTAATAGACACCTTATTGTACCAATAACATTCTTCTTTTTTCGATCTCCTTGCTTTACTTGTTCTCATAACGAGAGATATTTTCCTAAATTTTCTGTATTTTTAATTTCAATCTTATCTCTTATATTTCAGCAACTTCAATTTGTGCAAATATTTTAACTAATTTAAGATTGGAGGTTTAGTGATTCTTAAAACCATACTGGAACTCTGTAACTGGTATGCCCATCATTTGCCTGATGGCCGATTGGGCATTGCTACTCCGCGTCCGGGCTTATCTTCAAGTTACACACTTCCCTGTGTAATGCAAAGTGAGGGGAAACGGGCGTACCTGTTACAGAGTTCCAAGGTGGTTTTAAAAACCACAATACCTCCACATCTTAAGTTAATTAGAAAATTGGCATAAAATGAATTTGCTTAAATTATAGAATGTTAATGAACAAAAATAAAACAAATTAAAATTTAAGAAAACATCTCTTGCTTGAGAACAATTAAAGCAAGAGATCGAAAAAAGCTAGAGCTATAGGTACAATTAGGAGTCCGTTGACGGTGCCCAAAAATAAAAGATTAAAGTCAAAATAAAAAATAAAATTTTAAGGTTAAGAACAATAACATAAAGAATTAAAAGGTTTACACAAAGTGAAATACAGTAGACACAAAATAAAAAAAAAACATATAATTACAATCCGCATATAGTTGGCTGGGACGCCGGTAGATGGCGCCATCAGTCCATTGGTAGAACATTAAGTAAAAACCTGACACATCTTTTAATACAAAAAATTATTTACATGGAAGGGATAAATACATTTCATGATTGATATCCAGAGCCGTTTTAATTGCTATTGAAATTTAGAAATTAAAAGTTATAGGAGGATTTAAATGAGACTTAAAAGTAAGCAATCAAGTAAAAATATTCAAAAGTGGATTGAACTATGAAATAGAAGATTAATTCTAACTGATTCAGTTCTGTGACCGAGAGATTACACAAAATAAAGCAAAGTAGGTAATTAATTAAGATTTAAATGTAAATAACTGTTTTGAGCCTATTTAAAGATAGCTATGTTAAAAGATAGCTAATTTCTACTAAAGTTGCTCATCGTAGCAGATAATTAATTTAAATGCCAAAAATTGCAGCTCAGATTCGCTGGAAGTGATCGTAGTGACTAGTCAACAGCCACAGCGGTAGAATCGGCAGTTGGAAAAAAATTCCACAATGCCGGGAAAGATTCCCAGTGAGTATCATAGATAGCTCTGGGTCTCTTCCTGGAGCTAGCCACACTTGGATGGTATACAGGTATTTGTCTGATTTTTCGGTATTTGTCGCTTCGTTATGGATCTGAGGGCATTTAGAGTGAAACGATTTTGAAGATATAATCCATAATGGGTTCAATTTTCAGGTCTCTGTGGAGTTGTTTCCTTCGAACAAACCACGGGGCGTTTACTATCATAGCTATCTGCTTATTTTGAAAAACTTGCAGCTTCTTAAGATTTGCGGTTGAGAAGGACGCCCAAATAGGACATCCGTATAAGAGAATTGGTCGAAGGATAGATTTATAGAGTAAAACCTTGTGTCTGATCGCTAGCCTACTCTGACGAGAAATTAGGCTTTTAGCTTAACGCTAGCAGCAGTTGCTTTGGCAACTACTTTGGTAAAATGGGTGTTAAAAGATAATTTTGAGTCAAAAACTAACCCCAGGTACTTATATTCAGTAACCCAGGTGACTGGCTGGCCAAAAAGGGTGACATTTAAAAGAGAACCAATGTTCTTCTTACGTGTAAACAGAAGGCACGCACTTTTAGTAGGAATGTTAATTTCCCAGGTGGTCAACCAACTTTCCAAGCGAGGAATGTAATTATTGAGCAAAGCAACGACAGAGTTTGGTGTTTTGTGCTGTGCAATTATCGCTGTGTCATCTGCGAACATGGCCAGTTGACAGAACTCTGGCTTAGGTATGTCGTTCACAGAGATTAGAAACAATCTGGGACCGAGCAGTGAACCGTGTGGTACCCCGCTCCTGAATGGATGATCGCTTGAAATGGTCCCTCCCACTCGCACTCTGAAATTACGAGTGAATAATCTTAATAAATTGGGGCGAAAAATCAAGTCGCATGAGCTTGAGTAATAAGCCATTATGCCAAATTTTATCAAAGGCTTTGGCTACGTCCAGAAATAATATTCCCGTAGATTTACGATTGATAAAGCCATCATGGATCAGCTCGTTAACACGTAAGAGCTGGTGAGAAGTGCTGAGTTGGGTTCTGAACCCAAATTGCTCAGGGATGAGAATATTATGGTTAGTGCAGTGCTGATCCAGGCGTTTAAGAATCGAATATTCGAATATTTTACTCACTCCACTAAGCAGTGAGATTGGACGGTAATTTTGGGAATAGACCCTATTGCTATCGGGTTTTGGAATAGGGAATAACTACGGCTGTCTTCCAGCTCTGTGGAAGTAACACTTATAGATTAGAAAGTTAATCAGATAAGTGATCAATATCACATATGTGTATGGCAGAGATTTAAGCATGCGATTGCTAATGCGATCGATCACAGGAGAATTATTGGATTTAATTTTCTTGATAAATTCACAGACTTCCGCTGGGCTGACCTGACTAATATCATTTATGTGTGGTTGTTGGAGGAAGTCTGCTACTTCAGTATTGGTGCGTCTGAAGAAAATAGGATCTTCGACGTCGTGGTTCGTTTCAAATTGATCTTGTAGGCTGTCAGCTAAAAGCTCGGCTTTCTCTTCAGGTGCATAGGCAAAAGATCCATCCGAGCGTATGAGTGGTGGAATGTTGCTGAACGGTTTACGCAACAAAGACGTCTGTCTAAATAGTGTTGTCTGAGGCGTCATGACCTCTATGGAATGTTCCCATCGTTGCTGCTGGAATTTTTGGTCATCAGTCTTACAATAGCCATTTGTCTAAAATAATCGGCTCTGGCGTTTGGATGGATCTCTAGATTCTTGCCAGAACCGACGAAGTGCATTTCTGTATTTAATTTCATTTTTAAGCTCGTTTGGAAACCTAACAGGTGGAGGTTTAAATTTAGGTTTGGATGATTCTCTAAGAGCTCCTTGCAGCGATAGCTCTAGGTCTGAAAGGAGTCTATCGGCGTCAGTGGGTTCGCTTAAATGCAGGGTGGGAGGGGCTTAGTGCTTAGCACGTAGCGAAAGTCCTCCCAATTGGTCAAGAGCTGTTCTGGACCTTTCAGTGATTCTACGCTGGTTTCAAAGGTAAACAAAACCGGGAGGTGATCTGAATCAAGTTCGTTAATCATCTCAACTTCACAATTAAAAGGAATAAATTTAAAAATGCCATAATCAAGGACATTCCCCGCGCGGTTTCTAATAATATTAAATCTAGTTGGTCTGGGGGGCACGACTTTCAATCCTCTTTTAATTTCAGATACTTGTTCAATTTGAATCCATTACCGTTTGAACGTCCGAAATTCCAACTAGAGTGGAAAGCGTTTAGATCGCCAGCTAAGATCACATTAGGTCCGGATTTCAAAATGCTGTCAATATCCTCCACCGGGTACCCACCTGGGTTGTGAGGTGCGACGTAAGTCGAAGCGATGATGATGAGGGGGAAATCATTTAGATTAATTTGAATCATGGCTACCTCGGCGCAATTAAGGCGCTGAGCAGGTAATTCATGGTGCCTGATGCTACTTTTGACATAAATACAGGTGCCTCCGCTTACATTAGAATTTAGGTTGATTCTATCCAAACGATAGAATCGATAATTAGCGATCAGTGGGGTCTCTCCAGGTCTTAATTTAGTTTCCTGGACCAAAGAACATCAAGGTTAAACTCAAGGTAGAATTCTCTTTACCTCGTTGATTTCGGAACGTAATCCGTTTGCGTTCCAGGTGGCAATCCTGAGAGTTGCAAGCTGGTGTTGAACATTAAACGATACCGGTCTGGATGTCAACATAGGCCTTGAAAGTGATCAGGGCCCTGGGACGGTGATCAGTCACGTTGCGTAGCCTGTTGATGCTCAACTCGAACGCTGAGACGAGTGTCTGAGGGTCCATACCCTGCTGGAACCGGTATATTCAGCATGGCATGGCCGTTGGCTCAAAAGTGAGTAACGTCTGTGCAGCCCTTATGGCATAGAAAGATCACGGGTCTATTTGCCAGCTGCATTAGGGGGAAAAACCCTCAAGATGTCAATATTTGAAGGGTAGGATTATTTTTTTAAAATAATTAATCGTGTAAGTAGAAAATTTAAAATATCTAACAAATAGGTACTAAAAAATTTTCACAAAAAAATTAAAAAACAAGAAACAAATATATGAATTATTAGATATGTATGATTTATTTCTTAATTAAAAGTAATTTATTCTAAACTGTATGTTTAGTTGTTATACCAAAATATATATATATTTATTTCATGTCTAAATTTAATTCGAATCCATCATTACTATTCGTATTGTTATTATAATTATACGAGTATATAAGGGCGCCATCGAACCTAAATCTGTCACTGCTAGACCATTTTAGCAATGTTTTATTACGAGCATATAGGTTCCATACCAAATGTTTTACAAATAAACTTGCAACATTTTATGCAAATATATGCTTAAATTAGAAAAATATTACCATTCCAAGAATTTCTCAGCACTTATTTAAATGCTCCATTGCAAAAGTTATCAGCACTAAAATTATAAGGCCTGTTAAGAACAACTAGGGATTATAATATTTTTCTATTACTTGCAGATAATCATCTATCATTCCAGTCATTTTGTGCACAGAATGGGTAAACACAGTGGGACCAACAGTTCAAAGTGTATTCCAAACCACTAACAAATATGCCACTGCTAGGATTCGAACCTGAAGCCTGTGGTACCAAAAGACAGAGCGCTAGTCACCAAGCCTCTTTACTCTCAGATGGAATCAGCATAATTCTTGGAAACTTTGCTTTGACATATTTGGATACAATTAGTACATTTAATATAATAAATTGGGGCCGAATGGCTAGCGCTCTGGCGTTCGATACCACATGTATCGGGTTCAAATCCCGGCTCTGCCCATGGGTGTTTGTAGTGGTTTGGAATCCACTTTAAGCCGTAGGTCCCGGTCCTAATAGGATCGTAGAGTGCTGCGGGGGCATTGTTACTCCGCGTTCGTGGCTTACCATCAAGTTAGAAGCCAC
Organism: Caerostris extrusa; assembly: GCA_021605095.1. Classification (NCBI taxonomy): domain Eukaryota; kingdom Metazoa; phylum Arthropoda; class Arachnida; order Araneae; family Araneidae; genus Caerostris; species Caerostris extrusa. The sequence continues at coordinate 7,006 of BPLR01010462.1, read as the reverse complement.
GCGTTGCTGTGGCTGTTTTATATTTCGTTCAATAATGCAAAGTGAGTAACGTCTGTGCAGCGCTTTCCTTAAGGCATCCAAGACGTTCATGTATAAGTGTTTGCCAGCTGCATTAGAAAGAGAAAAAAATTTAATAAATTTGATTAGACTATCTGAATATCAATTGTGATGGACATCATGATGATGATTTAGACTTTAATGTTTATCTTGATGTGAACTTTTCACAACTCTCTAGACAGAGAAAAATATTGCTTCCAATTTTTTTAATTTTGTCAAAAAATTTCCTTTTTCAGAGATCTACTGAAAACTTCCTTTCCCTCAAATATATGCTTTCACAGTGCACCTTATACACTCAAGAGCCAAAACATTATGACCACCTGTCAATAACGAGTTGGCCTACCTTTGGCGCGCAACACAGCTTCAACCCGCCTTGGCATGGATTAATACCACAACTTAATACCAGTTGAATACCACTTCCACCTGATCACGTCATCCAGGCGAGTTTATTGCAAAAATTTAGGGGTGGTCATAATGTTTTGGCTCCTGTGTGTGTATATATTAATTTAAAAACTCATTTAACGAATGTTGTTCCTTTCCACGAATGTTGTCAGTACAAAACAAGAAAATGTAATTTTCGTTCCGATGTGGTATGCAGATTTTCTCATTTAGATCACTGGCTTACAAAGTAGGCGATACCGGACACCTAGGGGACAGTGGAAAGATCAAGGTAGCTGTAGTAGACTCGGGTCCATTTAATAAACATAAGGTAGGTGGGTGAAAGCATAAATAAAGAGGAAAAGATACGAAAAATTTAAAAAACAATTTGTCGATGATTACCAACAAGAGGTCGATGGTCTTGAGGTTGTCAAAGCAAGAAAAGAAGCATTAAAATTAGGTCTTACAGTTGATAAAAATCAAAATCGATTTCAAATTTTTGGCGCCCCTAAAAATTTGCCGGCCTAAACCTAAATCTGTCACTGCAATCTAGGGGTGCTTAAGTTGCAATGTCAAGGAAAATTGAGATTTCTTTCACTCCAATGCATAACATAAACGTTTTAAAGAGAAATCTGCAGAAAAAAAAATGTTTTGCTATTCAATGTTTTGTTACTGATTTATAGGCCTGTACTTGCAATACGCTAGATATTATATTAAATATTAATTATAATAACATAATCTAAAAATGCTGGGTTTTTCTACACAATATAATACCTGAAATTTCGGTGAGGAAATGGACTAAGAAGTAAAAAAAATAATGAAGTGAGAGGAATTTATGCAATTAAGAGTGATAAAAGTTGCCCATATTTTTAAAAAAGCAGATGAAATGAGATGCATTATATATTTGTGGATGTATCAGGTGAGCTTAAAAAGTTAATAGGCTGGCATAGAAAAATTCTTTTTTTTTTTATAGAATTTGATTTTATTATTCAACATAGTTGCCTTCGACGGCGATACAACGATTATAGCGGTCATACAATTTTTCGATAAAATTTTTATAGCACGATTTGTCTTTAGCCTCGAAATAGGCTTCAGTTTCGGCGATTATCTCTTCATCGGCGCGAAATTTGTGTCCAGCGCACATCCTCTTGAGGTCTGAGAACAGGAAAAAGTCGCTGGGGGCCAGATCTGGAGAATACGGTGGATGCGGAAGCAATTCGAAGCCCAATTCATGCAATCAATTCGTTGTTGTTTTTGGTCGATTGTGAGCTCGCGCGGCACCCACTTTGAACAGAGCTTTCATTTCTTTAGGGTCTCGGCTATCTCAATCAACTTCCCTTTACGGTTATCAGAAATTATTTTGTGGACTTTTTTGATGTTTTCGTCGGTAACAGCCTCTTTGGGGCGTCCACTGCGTGCATCATCCTCGGTGCTCATTTCGCCTCGTTTAAATTTAGCAAACCACTTCTCTACGGTTGAGTTTCCTGGTGCAAAGTCCGAATAATGTTTGTCAAGCCAAGCCTTGGCTTCAATAGTATTTTTTTTCGCCAAAAAAGCAACTTTTATTGACACACGAAATTCGTTTTTATCCATTTTTTCAAACTAACAAAAGTTGCTTCACTAAAAATGCTATAACTCACATACTAATAGTGCAACAGCTGTCAAATTTATATGTGTCTTTTGAAGGTTAGGGCTAACTAAAAATCATATGGATTTAATACTAGTAGCCCCATCTATGTGTCATCCTACGAACATGTCAGCCCAACTGTTAAGTTGATAAAAAGACCCGAAACGAAATAAAAAAAATAATTAATAGTAATTTTTGGGTGACAAATTCAATCTCTTCCTCTCGGGCAATTTGTTGAAATTTCTTAAAAATTTGTATCATTCATAATCTCACAGTTGAAAATTAGAAAATTGCAATATCTATTTTATTTATTTATATATTTATTATTATTTTAAAATTGATTCGTGAGCTCTCAAATTGAATTTTTTTCTCTTGATTGCTTTTTTTATGGGGGGGGATGATATTTCAGTAAATACTTCTTTTATTTTTGTTATGGTTTTATTCATGCATGTATATCTATTAAGGGTTTTATAATCGCTGTAAATGTTTAAGATCATAACCATAAATATAAAATCAACTTTATTTGCATATGGTATTGTAAAAAGATCGCCCGGCAGGATATTATGATAGATATTAATGCTTTTTGAATAGTATGTTAATGAATTATAAAACTTTAGCTATTGTCTATTTCTAATACTACTGTGCCCAAAAAGTAAAACCAGGTTTAAATTTCCCGGACATGTGGAATTTCAATTTTTTCTTTTTAGGTTGTTGGCACTGTCCTTGACATCTATGTGAAATTTGATGTCAAAATATTCATTAGTGCTTGAGTTACGCTTGGCTTGGTAAGACACTAAAACTGATTACGGCGATTTTTCAAATGTTTGAATTAATTGAGCAAAGAACTTGCATTAAATCTTGTTCGCGGAATGAATATTCGTGTGCGGAAACGTATAGAATGTTGCAGAAGGCATTCGGTGAGCATTCCTGTATCGGAAAGAAATATTTAGAAGTGGTATAAACAGTTCAAAGAAGGCAGAGAACGCGTTGAAGATGAAGAACCCTCTGGTCGACCATCAACCGACGAAGCTCACATCCAAAAAATTAAAAAGATTTGATAGAGACCTTGCTGATGATGTTGAAATTTCAAAAGGATCGGTCAATTCCATTTTGGGCCTCAAAACGCGTCAAATCTCGATTGGTTACCGAAAACACTGAATGCGCCAGCTCACTGCATTGATTCTTTGTCAGTTTTTCGCCAAAAATGAAACCCATATCGTTCCACACCCACCGTATGCACACCCGTGCCACTTCTGGCTATTCCCTAAACTCAAAAGACCACTGTGGTGACACCATTTTGAGTCGATTGAAGAGATTCAACGTGAATCGGCGCGCTCCTTGAAGGCCATCCCTGACCAATGACTTTTTAGCATGCATTGAGGATTGAAAACGTTGGCATCGTGTCCGGAGGGGATTACTTTGAAGGCGATGAAATAAATTTGGAAGAATAAATAAAGATTTTTGAAAAAAAAAAAAAATGATTTTCTTATTTTTTGGGGCACAGTAGTATAACCGTGAACTTTCTGAAGATTATATAATGATTTTCTAAAACCCTTTTCGAAATAATTGAAGCTCCCTATAACAAAGTTTACTGTGTCGAGTATCGAGGGATCTAACAAAAAAAAAGTGAAATGAATTAGAAATAAATAAAACTTATTTTTTACAGAATTTTTTAAATGCAGAAATTCGAAAATGTTTAGCACTTTTCCTTAATATAAGGAAAAGTAATAAAAAATAATAAATAAAATTAAATAATAAATATCACTAAAATAAAAAATCACATTAACTTCATTGTCGTACCCTCAAGTTTTTTTTTTTTTTTTGTATGTACACTTAATACGCTGTTTATGCTAGAACAAGCTGTTATAATTATCTAAATATCAATAATTAAATTAATTTTCCTTAATAATGGCAATGCAGTTCAAAAATTTTGATTTTATGTATAATTAAATTTTTTTTTTTTCAAAAAAATGTTTACATTTCATTGCCCGGTTATTATAATACTTCATCAATTATAATAAAATATAGAACAATGAAATGCTGTATTACTCCTGATTTAAATTATTTCTCACTAGAAATTAACTTCAACAGAAAATTTCTCGTTTTCAGAAATTCAACCTATAGATTGCAGGAATGTTACGTTAATCTAAACCATGCGTGGCTAACCCAAATGATCTTACAGGTCACTTTGAAATTGCATCCTAATTCAGCTTGCCACATATAAAAATAATTTATCCCCATTTTAGATTTAGACTATAGACATTTTTGGAGTAAAAAATGGAAATATAAGGAGCTATTATTGTTGAGGGGCCAAAAGGGTAGGCACAACGTTCTTGAACGACATTTATTACTCAACTAACTATACATGACGAAAAACACTTGACAAACAAAAAAGCGCCTCTTACGGAGAACGAAATATTACATAAGGAAATGTACATACGCATGGTCTGAACATGCCGCCCACCCTTGAAATAACATTTCAACAATGAATGAATATAAAAGTGTTACATTACACACTAATATGCATACATGAAATCAAAGGAGTTGAATGAATATTAGAATAGAAATACATACTGATTATACAATAAATGCAATGCCACAATTAACAATACATTAATTTAAAATTTAAACTGGCAACATACATAATTTTGTGATATTTCTTTTTAAATGTGCCATCTGCTGTTTTGATGGTTACAACCCTAACAATATTATCAAGACCAGGGTGTAATTGTATTATTCTACCCATTTTTCCATTTAGTTGGGGGCAAATTATCATCTTTAATGAGACACAGATCATTGATTTGAAAAATTTTTAGTTGGTAAGTTTTCATTTTGGTCTTTTGTTGCAATCGACATAGATATCTTGTGCCAACGTTTCCAAAAATTGTTGAACCATTTTTTGAATAAGTTGCCATCTGGTAAGATATGAGATTTTTGACTCAATGTAATTTGGCTCAGAATACTTGTCAATGACCTTCCAATAATGAAGTGACCAGGTGTTAACGCTGATAGGTCATTTGGATCATTAGAAATTGCTGTTAAAGGTCTAGAATTAAGACAAGCCTCTATTTGTGTTAAAAATGTTTCAAATTTTCATATGTTAATTTAGCTTCACCAACAACACGTTTTAGATGATATTTTGTTGATTTTATACCCTGGGCTTCCCAGAGACCACCCAGCGTGTGGTGCACCTTGGAACATTTAAAATGCCATTTAATACCACAACAATTACAAAATGCTTTACATTTTGATTGTAATTTTTTGATTTTGAAAGTTTTTCAAATTCCATGAGCTTTACGTTTTGCGCCAACAAAGTTAGAACCGTACCGCTGTATATATCACTGCATTTTCCTCTGCGGGATATAAACCTCTTGAGAGCTGCAATGAAGGCATCTGCAGAAAGATCAGTTACTAATTCTATGGATAGCTCTAGTAGTGAAACAAACAAAAAAGAGCTATATATGCCTTAAATGATTTTGAACCTCGACCCTTCGATGCCTCTAATTTGAATGGACCAGCGCAGTCTACCCACAACGCAAGAATGTCGGAGAAGGGGAAATACGTGTAATTGGCAAGTCACTCATCATTTGATTAGTTATAGAAGCCCTAATTCCTGCAACATTTTTACACATTTTCTGATTAAATGTCTAATGACATCTCTAGCACCTATAATCCAATATTGTTCTTGAATAGAAGATTGTACAAGTTATTGGGTACCAGCATGCAAGAGAATCCTCATGATAATATTCCAACAATGAGATCAGTTAAAATGTGCCTTTTGGCAGTAGGGGATGGGATGTTTGTAATGTATGCGATATTTGCATGTCGCAAGCGACCGCCCAATCTGAGAATGCACCTTCGAATTATCCAAAATGGATTTAGAGACAGAATTTTGCTCTTGCAAGATAATGCTTGATTTCTTTTTAATGCATTGATCTCATTATTAAACACAATAAATTGAACTGATTTGATTAACACATTTATAGCATTATTAAGTTCACTAGTATTTAAAAAACCAGTTACCTTATCTTTTGAATTTCTGCAATTATTAACAAACCTTAAACAATATGCTGTTACACGTTTCAGTTTGGAAAGAGATGAATATTTCTGAAATAAATCATTTGAATTTGGTGAATGATTGGCTGCAATAGTTGATTGTACACAACACCTTTCTTCAGTCACAGGATCGTTCATCGTCGACACAGAATCGTTCAATGTTGGCACAGAAGATTCTGGATGGAAAGAACATTCGTTGTATAGAAATTCTGGACCACACAACCACACTGAGGTAAGTAGTGCTGAAGATGACACACCACGGGTCGCGAGATCAGCAGGATTTTCATTTCCACTAACATGATGCCACTGGGTAGGAGAAGACAAAGTCTGGATTTTCGCCACTCTGTTGGCCACGAAAGTTTTCCATCGGCTGGCATGGGATCCCTATCCAGGCAAGTACGATTGTGGAATCCGTATGAAAATGAGATTGCGATATAGGGATGTCAAATGCTTTACAAGTAAACTCCATCAATTTACTTAATAGAAGTGCCCCGCACAATTCCAATCGAGGAAGTGAAATGGTTTTAAGTGGTGCAACTTTAGTTTTGGCTATTACTAGCTGAACTTTTGATTTGTCCTGTATTTGACACAGAACGACAGTAAATTACAGCTGCGTACGCTCTTTTCTGAGGCATCACTAAACCCATGCAGTTGAAATTGGTTGCCTGGAACAAGCAAATAAGTATCTTGAAATTTTGAAGTCTTTGACAAATAGTATGTCTCGTGATAATGTCTTCCATTCAATTGCAATGTCTGAGGAACGACTTCATCCCACTGCAACTGATATTTCCACAGTTTTTGCATGAGTAGTTTGCTCTGGATTGTGATGGGTGACAACCATCCAAGAGGGTCGAAAGTCTTTGCGATTGTTGAAAGAAGTGTTCTTTT